>JAQFYZ010003897.1:0-12335 GCA_034695085.1 Cylindroiulus punctatus | reverse complement strand
CAATGGGAGTGATAATCAATGTGACAATCACTGCCATTACACTAAATATGCAACGCTGAGCAACATTCTAATTTGACATTTTGGTTTATCTCCTTTGGTGTAGAATCTGAAATGGCATGCGCCATGAACATTACGTGCTGCGTGGGATTTCACAAGGTATGTGAAATCCTCACACCATGTTCTATTTATTTATTCTCGGCACATTTTACCTAACACCAGTGGTTTCAAAAATATTTGGTAGGCCCAGACATCTGGTTCACCCTGTATATACCCATCAAAATTTGCATAACTAGATTCAAATCCGAAATCGATTATCTGCATGTATCGCGCTCTGGGAACCGTGGGGGTATTTTCTGCAAAATATCTCTTCTGGTTTTCAAATAAAATACACCCTATGTTTATCATCAATAATTTTGTCTGCGGGTGTATTTGGCAAACAGTAGTTAGCAGGGTGGTACCGTGCATCACTCGTATGTAATTTTCTAGGCAGGGAATATGCACACATACACACCCAGTTTTTATCGATTTATATTAAGATGTGTGTTTGATTGCATTCCTGATCATATTTTTTGATTTCTTGAACCGGCAGTGTGATGGCTGATGTTTAATGTGACCTCCATAGTTCTGCGTCTATTCAAAACAACAACCTGCTTTAGCTATCTATTGGCGAGAAAGATAGCTAGTCAAATGGCATGCTTATATAACCATAAAATACTTGTGAACTAAAATCCATATTTATCTTCACGAACTAATTTTCGAGCTTGTCTGAGACTCGACAGCAAACTCATTACCCCCCTCCAAAAAAAGCATCGGCATTTTAGTGAGCTAAACGTGCATTTCGACGCATTCCAGATTGCTTATGTGGTGACCTCTGTATCGGTTATGCGACCTGATACAGGATGGCCCTGGCCTGTTACACACGACTGACGTGGCGTCGTGAATATCATGGCTGCATTTTTAAAGTTTTTTATGGCAGGCTATATGCGTGTTAGACACCCTGTAATTTGTCGATCCGCTGCTGCCAATTAATCCACAAAAGCGCATTTGTTTCTTTCATCTCGTGCATTATTTCGTGCACATTTGAAGGGCATGGGAAACGACGCGATCCTATTGGTGGTTGCTCGTAGGTAATTACCACGCCTTCTTTTCCCCCACCATAGTCAGTATCACCTATCTTCACCTGTTCTCTGCCTTTGGCTGCTTTGTTTCCACCAAGCTCCTCCTCACAGTTTTATCCAGTTTCGCTAGGTAGATAATGCCTGCAGGAATAAATATACGCCCCCTTAATTGAGGCTGTTGTTCTTTTCTGTTTGGGGTCGCTCTGTTGTTCTCTACATGCGTTGCTGTATACGAGGTTATGGAAGAATTCATACTGCAAGGACCCGAGATAATCGAAAAACGAGGCTTCCTGAATGATTTGGGCATTAATTGCCAACCAATTCCCAGATGGCCCCAGAAATACCACGAGATATATTTGTTATTAAACAAAAGGAAAGACTAGAGAATTACAAGAAAATTGAAACATTGGCATTATCGTGCCATTTACATTAGTCGCGTACATGCACTTGTATTAAGAAGTATTTTTAAAAATCATAGACGAAGAATGATGCAAGATGAGCGTTTCTGCATGGACTTTATCGTTTCTGGTTTAGGGAAGCAGGATCGTATCATCATGGTCATCATTTATTTTCGGTTCCGAAGATGAATCGTATACGACAGGCGATCAAAAAATTAATAAAGCTGACATATTGATCTAATTTGATTGATCTAATTTAGGTTTATTTTGTAAAATTTAGTACTGTAAAATGCACGTTGGATGGGATGCAATCCGCGCTTAACGGAACTAAATTTTGCGATTTTAAAAGTAGACATGTATTCTAAAATTCGCAACATAATGCAATAAAATGTATGCGATTGTTTTTATTTCATAAATTAGTGGAAATTTATTTCCTTTCAGATTGCGTCTATTCGCCCATTGCCATTTTAACACAGATTTTTTTTTCGTTTTAGGAGCGTTCGAAGATGATGACGTAACCCACGTGGAAGGCGAGATCAATCCAGTTCGAGATATAGAAATTATCAACGAAGAATTACGACTCAAAGATGTGGAGATTTTGAATGGAGTTATGGAAAAACTTGAAAGGACAGTTCTAAGAGGAGCTGACAAAAAACTAAAGCCAGAATATGTAAGTAGCAATCTGGAAATGATGCACTCTAGATAATCTGGAGATCATGACAATATATCGCGTATACAGCATATTGTAAAAGAATATCAAAGAAATACTTTTCCAAATCAGCATTTTAAAATATTTACATGTCGTATACGTTTTGTAAGTCACACAACTCATAATTTGTCAACTAACAGGAGAGGCAGTTTTGTAAAATCGTTTTACCATTGAGCACCATGTTTCAGGGCTGATACACCTGCCAATTCTTCGAAGATAATGTGCTTCCAAGATGTGTTACTGTGCATGAAAATTGAGATACTGTAATTTCGTTTTGAGTAATACATATACTTCCTTAAGCCAGAAAGTGACAATGTTTTAGTCGTGTCACTCTTGAAATACATGTGTGATATACATGTACATGTATCCGTAACAGTAACAGCTCTGTGATAGTACATATTTAAGCATTAGCTCACAATTTCGAAAAGTATAGTGAAATTAAGTTCAACTAGTCAATACAATTCGCCTCGAAATACCGAAATCGTTTTTATTTTGCTTGTGTAGGACATTTTGTGCAAAATCAAAGAAATGCTGACAGAGGAGAAGAAGCATGTCCGCTTTGGCGAATGGAATGTCAACGAGGTGAGCAGATCCGTATCTTTTTATCATTTTAATGCACTACAGCGCATCGCATTGCGCCACATGTATGGTTTTTCATAACCACTGTAATAATTGGGTTTCCACTGGGGAAGACATTTAAGTCTTGGGTTGGTATTTCACGTGTCACTCAGCAGTTGGATGTCTTATCATTTTGGATTTGCGTGCCATGGCATTTGTAGAAGGAATAATAATACTTAATAATAAGTTTAACTTTGATATTTGTGTCATTGACAAGCGTGTTCTCACAGCCTGAGAAAGGTGCGGATGGTCCGTAGGACATTTTTCTTAAAAAAAAAATGATAAGTGCTTCATTAAAAGAACAAGACAGTGACAAAAAATATGGTGAAAAGCATTTGGCATCTTCTGTACAATGGGAGATGAGGTGAGGGAACTGCAAATACGCATAGTACAAAACCAGCAATATTATCCATGTCGAAGATTCACTGTGGACCGTAACTGTAGTGTGGCTTATGAATATCGATAGAGAACCATTTAAGAAGAACAATTTTATTATAATTTCAATCCAATATATTTAATACATTTTATTGTTTAAAAATATCACGATGAAAGGCGACCACATTAGTATTAATTAACATAATCATAGCAGCTATAGTAGAACCAAGAAGTGATGGAACTGAAGGTCAGTCAATCAGAGAGATATGGCCTGTCGATTAGCGCTTCCATGTTTCTTCAGTCGGTAAAAGTCGGTGAAAGTGACACTGATTGTACGCAACTAGGCTAAATTAATCGCCTACAGACGTTGTTCTTAGTCGTTCACAATATCTGGTCTGCCTCAATGTTATAACATTTGAGAATGCGATAGTTCAGAACAGCTTCCAATTCTTAGGGAAATGGGCGCGTACATACAGGGCTAGCTTAGTTACACGAGTAATGTCGACGTAATTAGTTATGTCGAAAAGGGTATCGGGACATCTAAGTTAATGTAACTCAGATGCGAGCAATCTTTCTCAGCTATGTGGGTAGAAAATGAAATTATTGTTCTGGACCATCTGACGAAAAGAAATTGTCATTTGGTAGGGGCTTCATGATTATAGCCGTTCGTTGTGCGAAGGGAAAATGGGTGGACGGGAGGCAGCCCTAAATGGACTATTTGTTCCCTTGATTACAGTAATTTGTCGTGAATAGTATTCCGAATGCGACGCCGTACAGACCCATCTTCGCCCGCTTATTATTTCCCATTTCCCTCCAATGCCCACTGGCCGCCATATTTATTTCTTCGGATGTGGCATGGCCTGTATACTCTTAATGTACCGTCCCATCAGTAATAGGCTCCATCTGTCCGTTGGCAGATAAATATAGAGAAATGGGATTGAAAACGGAAATGGAAACTGTGGAAAATGCTTATTATTTCATTGAAGCTTTTCATATGGGCTCTCCCCCAACGTACCACCTCTAGCCGCAGCAGCGTTTCCAGTGACCACACCATACTCATCTGTGTGTGCACGGGCTGCATGAAACCGTCCCTTTTTTGCATCTGTGCCTATAAAATTAGCGAATTGAACGTTCAATTCAGGAGAACCTCCGTGGTGGGCTTGACTTTTTTTTTGCTGAAATGAAATAAAAATGCCACCTACTAATCGAGCATAGTGAGAGGATCGAGGAAAGACCCCAAAATCAGTTGCCATTATTGTTTGAGGCGGGTTAAATGTGGCGTCTTGGATTGTGCTATCATCATGTTGTCCGTTGTCAGTTTCGGTCTTCTGGACATTTTGCAAAAAGTGCGGTTTATCATCATGATGTGGCAGGCATTGCTGCCCTTTGTGTCGGTTAATCGGCGCCCATTGAATCACTATCGGAAAAGTGGAGGTTCACGGACTGCTTCTTTACATACCCTGCCGACGTTGAATTCGATTGCACTCAAAATGGGAACTGCACTGTTGTCACATGCAAACGAACGAACGACTACCAGCACGGAGGAAAATATTCCTCAAGGCCTAGAATATCTCAGAAATATCGTGGCATGTTTCCAGTGTGTCAGTCAGCCTCTAGTTAGAAAGGAAAATGGAAGGAAGGGGCCATTCCCCAGTTCCGAAGAACACCTTAAGTTGGCCATTACTGGAGCTGTTGTCACGTGCTGAAATGCCATATGCCTTAGGAGTTTCAAGCGTCACAAAAACAACAACAAAACATGTGCTGGATTGTGTCATAATCCCTTAACTCGTTGCTAAGTTCTACAATGCTCATGCGCAGTTCCTGACGATTAAGCTAACGGATCCAACTGTTAAGGGTAATTCACGTATGTGTCCATACAGCCTCGACTTGAATCGGTTTCGAAGTTGTAACTAAATAAAGTTGTACTTTATGCCCTGCCTGCCCCTATTTATGCTAGTAGCTTGCGTACCTTTTCTTTTAAAACAAGTTGATATAAGATAATATTAGTTAAACATCCAGCTGAGTTGTCTAATAAACATCCAAAGTCATTTCAAACATGAAGCTCAACTGCTCTCCTGCGCTGTATGCAGAAGCTCAAATGTCACTAACGACATATCATGGCCCAAAACCCAAAATTTTCAGATGGGATGCAAGTGGGTTGCCAACTTTTGAAATTTAGGGTATATTTTGATGCTCACTGTGTAGAAGTTGGTAATATTATTGTCATGAATGGGGATAAACTAATTTGGGTAGCACAGCTTGGTGCTGCCCATTGATAGACCAAATTCTATTTACTGTATCTCCGATTAAATTCATAAAATTTGGATTTCAATTGCGAAAACAAAACAACATAGAAATGAACCACGATTAATTAATGTCCAGATGGAGATGCAATTTATTATTGTTCTTCGTAGTGGACCGTAATTTTATTTCCAGGAATAACAATTGTTCCTTTGAAATACAATACCTTTGACTGCAGGGATTTAACTTTTATTGCATAGTTATGAAATACTAATTTATTAAACGCAGGTTTTTTTCTGTCCTATGTTTATATATGCTTGCATTTGAACTCGGGCTACTAAATTACGCCAGTTTATTACTGTAGTGCGGGCAAGGGTCTTGCGTGTCAAATTGTTCAATTGGAATGCATGGCAACATCCCCAAGGGGCTTTCATGCAAAGTGAAATTATATTTTTTTTATCCTATCGATGCTATTTATCAAGTAAATTAAAATAATGATTATGTTAAATGAATCACAATGGAAGTTGAGTGACCCAAATATAAGTATGGGGCACTGCAGGAACAATCTAGGGGAGGCTGTGATCCCTAAGATGATTTAATCTGAACAGCCAAGCCCTCCTTAATCCTTGTGTATAGATGTTTATAAAAAGCGGAACTGCCCATTTCAATCACTAAGTGTACCTGCTGTCTTAAGGTATCATCGGTTAAATTTAAAAAAAAAAAAAAAAGCTTTTCATTGCGCAGAGTAACCATAGACATGCAAGGTTTCATTTAATATTAAGACCAATAATGAAACTACCCTATATTGATAGAGGTTCTCATTTTAAGCAATAGTTTTGCTGGTTTGAAATGTGCTAAAGATGGTTCTATATGGACAGTCCTTGTTGATCACGAAACTATTATACGATTTGAATCAAGAAACGTATTGATAAAAAATTTCAAAGTTGTGAAAGAACACTTTAGTGCGAACGTTTTTAATCAATTTTTGAATTACAAGAAACTGACTAAGCATGCACATGATTTATAATATGCTGTATGCAATTACTTAAATCAAATGTAGAAGCTTAAATAGAAAGTGAGGGTAGATATGAAAGCTTTTTTGAACCATGCAAATATCCGCAAAATCAGATGTATAATATCTTTTTTTACAATTAAAATATTAAAAACAATTAGTGACATGCTGTCCAAATTAATTTTCCTGTAGATGTAATTTATGCTTATCAGCTTGACCATATATAGATAAATTATAAATAAGTGAAAAAGGGTGTTGTGGTTCATTATGTTCTATTATAAGTATAAGCTTGTTATGTGTGGTTTTGCAATTTATTTTTCTAATTCGATTTCTTGTTATTTTCAGATTGAAATCCTTAACAAATATCTATTCATAACGTCTAAGCCGATGATGTATTTGGTTAACTTATCAGAAAAGGATTACATTCGAAAAAAGAATAAATGGTAAGTTCAGTTTGATTTCCATATATCTTTTTTTTCAGGTCGGTTTTCGAGATTTCCTTAATTCTTAATTCTAATAAGTGACTGTGGCACGAATTTTGCTTTAAAAATATCAAAGTCACGACGAACATTCGTTTTCTAAATTTTAAAATTAATTTAAATACATGTTATTACTGTGACATGCCAGATTTTCGGCGATTATCGTTTTATATGCGTCGAGGAAATTCGCTCTCCTTCAATTGTAAAATACTTAAGTATAGGGACCTGGTGTTCATATTAAAAATACACGTCCGTATTAAATTAAATCCTGAATGCAGTGCATGTGCACGCAGGATGTAAGCTGTATGACTGAACTAATTGAAAACGAAAATGCACGGAACCTATTTAAATCACGTGAACTTTTGGTCCTCGTCCTGTATTTCGTATATTGTATGCACAATGCACAAGTTTGCCTGCATGTATGGCGGCGCTTAATTGGTCAGTTTTGTAACGCTACGTGTCAGCCATGTTTCTGAGCTTTCACATGCAGATTGCAATTTGTGTCAGATACTTTTTCATTTTTAAGTTGAAATTTTAATTATGACTCATGACCTATAGTGGGAAAGCCAACAAAGCTTATCATACCAGCCCCACTATATTGTCCTAGAGAAATTTTAGAAATTCAATTTTAATAATTTTATAGAAATGAATACCGTAGAAGCCGCTATTGACCTTGATTTTCCTTGATTTTCACGAGAAGTCTACTGTATATCCGATACCAATAATTCATCGACATTATAGCTATTATTACAGCTTATATACAAATTTAGCTTTTTATACGTGTATTTATTTATATCTTCCTTATGTTTATTTTTGTACAAATGTTTCGATCTAGTTATTACAATATATCGTTCAAAAATTAATGCACCATAATTGTTTTTCTTTCTTTCGTAAATTCGCTTTTTATTCTATAGCTTTGAAGCTATTACTTTAATTTACATACATTTTTACGGAACACTTTTTCAAAATAATCTCCCATCAATTCGAACTTTTTAAGACATGTTTGAACAAAGAACATGTCTGACCGCACGGTAAGTCTATGATCGCGCTTGAGCTACTGATCGATGGATCATTGATTATCCGACGTCACAAAGGAGTCTTCGTTTTCAAACTTCGTATTGCGAAGAAATTCTTTAAATTCGGATAGGGCTGTACAGATTATAGATTGTAAGGTGAGTGTGGCAACACTGTCCATTCATTTTTTGTGGGCGAGGAAACATGCCCTAGTTCGAAGATGGCTTACGCCTATTCTAATTCATGGAAGTTGAATTGGAAAATCTTTTTTTCTGTTCCTAAAGGATGCATTTAATCACAGTAATGATTGCAATGAAATGGCATTCGTGTGACAACATGAAAGACGCATTACGTTGTTTTTAAGTTAGTTTTAAACGATTTAAATGTAATTGACTTAACTCTTGACTAGTTTATTACTGCGATACTGTACATGTAGACGCGTACTTGTAGCTTATGCTCGATTAACTAATATGTTCCTGTTCCTTATAAAGTTTGATGATTAAGAACGTGTATAAAAGTATACAAGTGTCGCAAAATGACTGAGAATGATTTGGCCATCAGCATGGTTCAGAGTTCAACAATGATTCACTGATGTCCCTACACTCTAAACGGAAATAGTAGAAATGTTGAACCATAAGAGTACAAATGTTTTGAAACTATAGACACACCCTATGGGTACATATGTTCATCGCATGTGTACCCTTGATATATGTTCCTAGGGGTACATTATACCTTGAGGTACAAATATTTAAATCATTTCATCCCTTTGGGTACATAACATGATAAATACATGATATATGGGGAGCAAATGTACATTTGTACCCCACAGCAAAAACTTTACAGTGTAGGAATCATGCCAAAAAGTAAAAGCTACAATCTGCATTCGATAAATGATCAGTATGGTTAAGAAACTTTCAAGTTTTTGACAACAGCTTCGCTTATTGTCCACAGAAACAATGCACGTTTAATTTGTCTTCTGACCAAACATATAGGCTAGCTCAAAGTCGTTATAACATTTTCGGAGAAAGTCTGCAAACGATTCTTTCCAGTAGTCAAGTCGGTTTGAGCATATTCAACATGTCAAAAACTTCATACCCCACCTCCATCAACACGTAAATTCACGTCAACTCGTTGCAGTCCACACAGGAGCTGCAGGAGCAAGTGGCTGCCCGAGTTTTCTGTAATTTTCCTTGTTTTGTGGATAAACTATCGATCATCTTTGATGCGATTTTTGTTGATGGGCGTCTATGCTCACAGACTTCAGATTTTTTAACCCATCTTTTTGTTTCAGGCAAAAACAAATTAGCCATCATAAAAACTTCATTGGAGTTTGTGTTTTCTTCTTATAATTTCATGGGCCTCTTTTTTATGGCAATTTCAAACTTTTCACTAATAACATATACTTTCTGTATGGCATGCCAGGAATTAAGCGAGTCGAAATTAAAGCCCAGGGGTATTACGTGTAGGACTATTTTAGAAAAAGATAAGTTTTGCCAGTGGAAAATTTCATTACGTCGTTAGTGTTCTGTGTAGGCCTATACGTGAATTCTGTCGAGCAATTTTAAAATGGCAACTCCACCCCTTTATCAAACCTTAGACTCAGATTCATGATTAAGTCTCCCCCAATCGCTTCCCCCTTATTTAATAACAGTGATGAAATGCTAAGGGGTCATTTTTTTCGGGACAAATTTCGGTCCCCTGCCCCCTTAAATGATATACTTTTTTGTTGAAATACCCTTTGGTAAGTGTGGTTTGAATCCAAAATGGCCGTCGCCCGTTAAGGCGCTTCTAAGCTGTACGTAGCAGCACGCGGGGCATGCTGGTAGGCGCCACAGGTGGATCATCATTAGAGGGCACGACCAACAAACCGCTACCTTGTGATTTCGAATCCGTCGGACGTCATCTAGGTACCGTGTTGTTTCCATGCGAGGTGATCGTTATTATATGATGTTAATCAACGCATGTGAAAATTATTAGGTCTGTTGTGGATTGGACATCTTGACTAGGCTTTTTTAGACTTTTTTACTATATAATTCTAAATCACATGTCCTCATATACTTCTCGGATGACACCTGTCCGTTCTGTACTGACAATGTTGCAGCTGAACCAATTGTCGATAGTTTTTATGTTATTAAAATGTAGATATGGACAAAGAAGTGCCACTAGTCGATATACCAGGGCCACTAAGCCCAACCGTTTTCATATTTAATGAAGTAGTTTTTTCTACATGTAGCCCTACGCGTCTGAAGTCAATAATTATGCTTGATTAAAATTAATACTTTAGTCTTATTTGAAATGATAATGTGTAGTCATATAAGCTTACACATGTATGTCGACCAATCGTCAGAGCAACCACTCAAAGCCAACAAGTATACGAGCGTACAGATTCGGTCTTTCGCATTCTGTTGCACATCAACTGTAATCGATGCGCCAAATTTTCTTTGGTGTTTGTGCTGCCGTGCATGGTGTTCCTCAGACATTTTTGTTTAAGTCAATTTCCGCTTCTCCATGGAGATCAAGATTGATAAAAATATTTCCGATTATGTTCCATTTAGGTAATGGACGGTCCATAGTATAATATGGTTTTGATGCAACCAAGAATAAAATATGGGGCTGGTGGTCGACTCCTCGCCTCAGATAGCAATACTGGCGCCATTCTGCCGGTCTATACGAATTCATGCAAGGTTTGGACAATTTCTGCGGAATTTTCAACGGCTCCCAAACCGCAGTTTGTCGAGCCGACTCGCAATAATATCTATAATTTCGCTCGGAATTAAATTGGTGTTGTATATTAAGACGGTCGCATTGGAGCCCCTTTTATACGAAAATGGTCCGTATTGTAAATGTGTAGAAGCCCTTAATTTTAATGCTGCTGAGGGCCTTCAGGGGAGCAAGGTAGTGCATGGCCGTAGCGGCGGATCGTTGAGTAATTGTAGGTGGGTCTTCGTTGATAGCAGTAATCTCGAAAAGGACGTCGTCGCGATGGTGGTAGCCATCTTTGATGGTAGGGGGATGGGCACTTGAGCACTGCATGCGCTCTGCAATCACCAGCAGGTAAAGTGCACTTATTAGGTCATTACGTCCCTCTATAGGACCATTCAGAGGCTGTTAAGCCATATGTAGGTATGCTAGTATGGTGGATGTGATCGCATCATATTGATATACTGTATGCATCAGTGATGCCCATTTGCTAATTAGGGCAGGCAAGCGCCCAACCTTAAAGAAATGCTACTATAGGGTATTAATAGCAGGCCAAGGGTGCATGCATCGTTTCATTTGAATGAATCAAAAATTGCAAGCGTACATGTACAGTAACATGTAGTTGTCCATGTTGACCATACATTTTTCATCGTTCACTAAATAACGTTCTTATGTACAGTGTGAAGCGTCGACATTTTAGTAGTCGACCAGTGAAAACGCCAGTGTTCAGAGGGATTCTTAATATTGATGGCACAGTGACACGTATCATCATTGTTGGCAAAATCGGGATTATTACATCATTTTATTCGGGGCCTACTACCGCATGTGTTGATGCAATAAGAATTAACATTGGAATCAATAGAAACCCTCATTACGAGGTGGCCAGTTGAGCGCTACACATGGAGCACCATGTAATATGAATGTTGCTTTTCCTCCTTCCAGTACAGTACTGTAAAAATGCGATTTGTTGTTACATGTACGTGGGATTGGCACTAGGCCATCGATATTTAGTTATATTTTATGAAGTGCGTTAGGCATTCCAGGTATGTTTAGAAAAATGCTGCAAATAAGTCAGTTTTGGTAACAATATAGGATCAGGGTATGGGACAGAATTAGACGATGTACTTCGTAAATTTGAACTCTCGGTGTTCATTAGACGATTAGCTTGCAATTAAGCGATTAAAGGGTATTCTTGGTTTTGATTTATTCACTGAACCAGGGTACCTGACTTTCCTTACTCTTTGATGTAATGATTTCGACCAGATCATTTCCCGTTTCTTTGATGCCATCCAACGGGCAACTTCATATCTACTAATCTACTGATCTACATAATCTACCTTTATATACCTTATACCTTATCATGGTAGAATGGTTGCCATGGTAGAATGGTACGGGGCCTGTGCTATCCAATAATACTATCCAAAATGCTCTCAAACACCTATGAGGGACATTCCCCTATGATATCATTAACTTGCGAGGGGGTGGGATTGTAAACAAATGTTAAGTTGTCATTGTTGAAAATGAAAGTTTGGGTTAAACATCACATTTTGTCATCCAGTTTCGCAAAAAAAGAAGTTCGCCTACACTCTAAACAGAAAAAGTACATATGCATAACCTGAAGGGTACAAATGTTTTGAAACTATATACACACCCTATGGGTACATATGTTGA
>JAQFYZ010003896.1:0-12338 GCA_034695085.1 Cylindroiulus punctatus | reverse complement strand
TGAAAGTATCCTACTTTCATGGGAGCTTACTCGACTGCCACTAGATGGCGACCCTTTCGCTGCACACTCCCAATACAACTCTACAGTATTGAAGTTAACTTCCCTGTTCCATGAGAAACACCAACAAAGTATATTCCTTGTAATGTGTGAATTTGATGTTTCCTTGTACAGTTTGTTCTTCCATCTCCGGTTTACATGCATATACAGGGCGAGTGCGAAAATTACAAATTTCTGGTACGACATACATGTTTTGTGCACTGCTGCACAGCATGGCAGTGAAGCCATTACATCCAGAAGGTGTATTTGTGATTATTATAGTAATTTTCAAGATGCACGTATTTCCAATTCCGGAATGACGCCCCGAATTGTATTTTTTGTGTGATTTTGTTACCTGAAAAACGTCACGGATGGCCATTTTACGTCGGTAGATAGGCCAATTTGAATCGCTGCTTTTGTGTCGGATGAAACGATGTCAACATAAATTGACAACAGGGCGCTATATTGAAAGGGAAATTAGCTGAGCCATTGTTGGGGTATTCGTAGTATTACAAACTGTTTATGGAGCGCAGCCAACCATGAAAATAATACAAAAAAATATTACATTTGTACGCGTTGCTGCCAAAGGACGCTTTCTGTAGGGCAAAGTTGTTTACCTGAAAAGTATCCTCAGAGACACACGAAATGCTCGGTTAAGTTTAATCGGTCATTAAAACTGGTTTTGTACAAAGGCAAACATCCCAGTCAATTTTGCTAAAATTCTTTGAAACCTTGGCTTGAACCTTCTATTGCCATCTTTCATAGATGGCCATTTTGCTGCATTTAAACACCGGGTAATTTTAATATAAAACTCAATAGTTTCGTAAATTATTCGTAAAACTGAAACGATATGATGAATTTTACCCGATTTTTTATGAGGGGGCGTCATCTTAGGGAGGTGGGCTTAGCCAAATGGCCCTGGAAGTCAGGGTGAAAGGGTGTGGCCAAATGTAGATTATGTGATCCTTAAGGGGGAGGGTGTTATGTCTGAAAATGACGACATAGGAGGGAATACTGAAATTCAAAATCATGAAAATGTGATGATAATAATTCAAGGTCCCCAGCCCCCTCACTTCTGTCATCCTACAAAATCCGTAATAATCCAAATAAAACACTCAATAACACTTTCAATAAAATAATGGCGGTAAAAAACGAGCAAATAACAAAAATGAAAACTTGCAAAAAAATCGCAATAAATGCGTACCTTTTTATTTCAAAAATTGATCTTGTGGTGCATATAATGGAACGTTTCCGCAAAGTAACAGGGTAACGATACTTCGATTAACAGAAATAAATCTCTCGTTTGCTGCATTTAGACAACGAAGGAAATCTATAAAAAGCGAATCAGGATTTGGGTAACCAGGGAGCTGGCGATTCTTGATCTTGAGATGTGCCTGATGGAAGCGTGCCACCATCTGAGGGACTAATTTACATGGAGGGACGCTTTAAAAAACGTATTCCTTAGCTTTATCTCCATTACACAATGCACAAGACATGATTAATGCCTGTCCAAACAGAAACTTTGTGCGCTGTTACACCCAACAGCAATTTGTTTCATGGTCGTTTGATTAATTGCTATTCTTTTGAATAGTGCAGCACGCTTCATGTAATTTAATTCTAGCAATGCATTTGCTCAAAAT
Organism: Cylindroiulus punctatus; assembly: GCA_034695085.1. NCBI lineage: Eukaryota > Metazoa > Arthropoda > Diplopoda > Julida > Julidae > Cylindroiulus > Cylindroiulus punctatus. Next base: position 10,662 of record JAQFYZ010003896.1, on the reverse strand, counting down.
CTAGTGAATGGCAGTGATACAATCCCAATGTTACACGCATATTTTAACTTTCTGTGAGAGTAGCATGGGGATAACAATAATGCTGTAGTTAGACTAAACTTATAATTCATAGTAAAAAGAAATGCTGATTTACAGAAGAAAACCACAGATCATATGTCAAGAAATGCTTTATGCAGCAGGGACTATTTCACGTAACTCTGAGAATACTACAGGTAATGCAGCCTCAGCAAGTCGCTCGCACATTGATATACAGAATTAAAATAAAATTCTTAACAAAATAGGATGGGGTAGATCATTATCGCATTATTACTAGCAGCAGCTTCGATATGTACCAACACAGGTAATATTAACACTAATGTAAATATCTTTAAAGGGAAACTTATTCCATAATCTTAAACAAAATCTCTATAAAAATCGACAAAATAAGAAGTACGATGTGATAAAGGAACTGAGTTGCCCTGAAATTAGTTTCATGATAATGGCATTCCTTTCAACTATCTCTCTCTCATTGATATAAAGGCGATTTGTCCTAATTGGGTTGTACTGGACTAATAAAAAGCAGCTTTTAGGAATGTAGTAGACTCGTTGTCCCAGGACCTAGTTCACGTTGACTCGACGGGCGGCGTCAAATGGCTGATCAGTTTTTTCTTGTTGTTGTTGTTGCTGCAGGTGCCATTTTCCATCACAGAGTCATTTGTGGGGACCTCGCCATCCACAATTTCGTCAGATTCCTCCCGTTGGCGTTTTAATTTCGGCTGAAAGGGATTTTAAAAAATATACAATGATACGATATCTACATGTAGACGCCATGGTGAAGATAGCATTGGCAGAATCTACACCAACCAACCTTTGTGCTTTTGTCTGAGAATGAGTTCTCGCCATTCTCATTTCCTGTACTCATCAACATGTGAGCTTTCCTCAGCATGTCTTCATCCTGATTAAAAAATACACGATAGAATGTTAGTTTGGGACGAAAACACAATGATCACAATGACAATGTGACAATGTTTATTCCACCTGCAACCATGGGTGGTCAAGGGCCTCAGCTGGGCTGATCCGTTTTTTTGGATCGACCGTTAGCAGTCTCTTCACCAGGTCAATTGCTGAAAGTATTGTCAAGCTACAGATTAAAGCTTAGTTCTTGTAACTATTATAGTGTTCTAGCTATACACAAGCTAACAAACCTGTGTCAGACACGCCCTTCCAATACAGTTTTGGAAACGTGTAACGACCCTTCGTGATTTGATCACGCAGGTTCATGTCTTTGTAATCCTCGGTAAACGGAGGATAACCACTCAAACTAGATTTGGGAAATGTGTAACGAAACTCAGTAAGACTTATAAACTTGAGAGCACTGTATTACAGCGTAATAAAACTGACAAAATTGATAGTCACCAGACAAAGAGTATGACGCCCAAGCTCCAACAGTCTATTGCTTGAGTGTAAGTGCCGGAGCCGTTAGTTTCGATCACCTCGGGTGCCAGGTAGTTCGGGGTGCCGCAGAAAGTCTTCATCATTGTGTTGGCGTCGACGAACTTAGATAGGCCGAAATCTGTGACCTTGATTAAGGTCTCCTTGTCGGTTGTTGCTAGAAGCACATTCTCTGGCTGTGCAATAATGGATAGCAGAAATTTAAGCACCATACATGTATATCAATACGCTCCCTGTAATTTGGGTATACCTTTAGATCTCTATGAGTGATTCCCTTTCGGTGGAGATACTGTAAAGCCGGAAAATGAAAATTTTACTTTTATTTAGATATATTTCAAAACAAATTTTGACAGAATGCTCTGACAGACAAACGTGTAAAATAACCTTGATCGCAACCACCAACTGGTAAAACAATAGTTTTGCCACGTTTTCGTCCAGTGTACCCTGACTGGCAACCCGGTCAAACAATTCTCCACCTGCAACCCTGCATTTCATAACTTGTGAGGGAATGTTAACAGTATCAAATGAATGAAACAATGGCCAATATTTCTTACAGTTCCAAAACGATGAACAAAGTGTCAGGCGTGTCTATCACATCCTCGACTTGTATTATGCATGGCTGCGAATGAGAAATGTGGGGCAAATCTTAGACCTGGGACGACCAATTAAAGTGCAAGCCTGACTTGACACTTACATGCTTCAGTGCTTTAAGAACTTCCACTTCGTTCATCACCTGCGATGAAATATTCTATAATTTTCAAAAGGAAATTAGCTGAATCGATTCTGTGCAACTCGAAATGCCACTCCTAAATGACTTTGACTGCCTTTTTTTTTCAACTTACTAATTGAGTTTTTCCACCAACTGAAAAAGTTTTCTTCAGTATGACTTTGATGGCAAACTTCCTGCAAGTTCCCTTTTCGAAAGCAAGTCGGACTTCCCCGCAAGCCCCTCTACAACAGCATTACACATACATGATATAACAGGAAGGAGTGTACTTTAGTATAATCCCTACTCCAGCTGCGAGAGCCTCCAGCAGAGAATGCGGGTTTCTCTAACAGCTTGTAGGCTGGCAGTGATAGCCTGGTGGATAGGGGCAGTTAAATCAGAAATTACATTTTTTAAATAAATAAAAGAATAAACAGTTTGAAATAAATGTGGACATTTGGAGCAGGGACTATAGTAAAGTTTATCTATAAAACACAAATGCTGTTATAAAACAAATTCCACCCCTCTGGATCTTGATTACCTTCCTAACACTTTTGATATGGTGTACCTATTCCTGACTTCTGCTGGAAACTGATCGTTTTCTTGAGAATTCTTGTCCATGTACACGAATGCTATGTGAACCATACAATCGTGGTCATCTAGTGAGAATTTGTAGCATTGTCTAGGAAGTAATTTCAAAGGGACTCTTACCTTTGCTATTTTTCGATGCCAAACCAATCTCATCATTGTTATTTAATACCTGCTTGTTATTTTTGCCTGAAATGGAATGGATAGTTTAGAACGAATGTTTCGGGTCGTCCGATGATCTTTCAGATGGTTTTTGCAAAGTGAATTTATTTTTAAAACTGACATGCAGCGGATTTTATATTTCTGGTTCTGTTAGGGGAACATAAACGTACCAACTTTAGTGCCATTGATGAAGGTGCCATTACTGCTGGAATCTTCTAAATATGTATGCCATCCTGTGGATGTGTTTTCCTGTTTATCACATGAAATTGCTATATCTTTAACAATACATATACTGCATAAACCCGACAAGTGAGCAAATTTCATAGATACAGGATTTTATCAACACCTACCCTGGAAAGTTTGAAATGCAGTTTGCTGTAGGCCAGTAAGAAACTAACGTTCTTGAGTTTTGGGGCATTGAAGGAGTAATCACAGTCATCGCCACGACCAAACGTGTACGTCTGATTGCATAGATCTTGAGAGGGAATAATTGAGATCAAAATCGTTAACATACATGTAGTTATCATGTTTGGTGACGTTCAAATATGATGTTATCATCTTACTCCGTGTGGAAGGGGAGGGGGGTAATGTTGGTCAAATGACGATGTCATCATAATCATTGCTTTTGTTTAGAACATTGGGTTACTTAATTAAAATCCATCATTTGTCATCAGGTTTGCTGAAGATTTCGTATGTAGCGCGGCTCACCTGATCAGTTGGAAAAGGATATACAGTGCATGTCCCTCTCGACAACCAATTGGGGGACAGAAAATATGCTTTCAGAATATTCTGGACGATCTGGTGTGAATATGTCCATTACCCCCAAAAGGAATCTAGCATGCAACAACATGTACATGCTATGTGACATTATAGCAAAATCATCATAATTTCTGATCTGTCGATAATTTTGTTGGTAATGATGATATCGTCATTAGAGGGGAAGGAAGGTCTGAAAATCTCGAGCAAGTGATGACAAAATGTAGGGGAATGGGGTTGAAGAATCACGAACATGTGGTGACATGTTCCCTTCGTGCACCATAACAATTTTATTGACACGGTGAGCTCGATATCATGACAGTGCCATTTGCTGCATAGAAATTGTGAAATGGTAAATTTCGTTCGTGAGACCAAACTACGAAGACTTCTTGGATCGTCCTGGTCCAGAAACAATTTTACCGAAACAATAACACCCTAGGGAACGAAAGGGGTGTAGGGATCATTTGAGGAAGAGTCAATTAGGGGGCGAAGGGGGGAGTGATGTAGGTCTGGTCCTGGATAAATGGTCAATATCGTCCAAGATTTGCATCGATTGCAATCTTGAACGCGAGACTGTACACGTACCTAGTTTTTCGAAGTGGCTCTCTATGGGCAGCAACCTCCCCCACAGCGTCGGTGAATCTTGTTCTTGGCTGTTCTTGTCCTCATCCGAAGGCGTCTGAGTGTCACTCACTTCCAAGGTCTCCATGCTGCAAAGCGTGTTCGCTCCGCTGCTCGACGACGACTGGACGGCAGAACTGGCCGGACTCGGATTGATTTCACTCGCCGTTTCGCTCATGTTCGAGCATGACAAAATTACACGCAAAACGACTGGCGCCTACTTCACCTTTTCAGCCGGGTGAACCAGCCGTCAAAATTCCGCAAAACAATAACCGAACGCCATCTTGACTCTTCAGTCACTGTTAGCGAATGAAGAGAAAAGCGCAGTGTGGCACCTTTCATCATCATTGGCGAACTCCAATGCACGTGACCATCTTCGTCACGTGGGCGCCAGCGCGGGAAAATTGATTAGAAAAACCTTGACATAGAAAACATAGACATATAGTAGAACCAAGAAGTGATGGAACTGGGTCGAATGTGCCGACCAATAGGGTTCAATCACGTGTTGGCGATTGATTTAGCCTAGTTGATTACAATCACGTGCCAAGTTTCACTGACTGAAGACGCATGGAAGCGCAAATCGACAAGCCACATCTCTCTGATTGGCTGTGCTTCAGTTCCGTCACTTCTTGGTTCTACTATAGACATAAAAAACCATAGGTTGGAAATAAACTGAACAGCGTCGTGAAAAAACAATGTTCAGATTGTTGTTTTGTAACTTTAAGATTCAAACGTTGTACAACGTAGAAATTGAAGACTTGAAATTCAAAACGATACAAGCACCAAAAAAAAACCACATGCAAATAGTTGTCAATTCATGCTACATGATCTATGAACTAAGTGGTTTACGATTTATTTGTTGAACGCATGACTTTGCAGTAGATAACATTGCAACTTGCACGATCGTCGTTATCTTAAAGAGTCTGGTCAAGTTAGGCAACGACACTTAAACGGATCGACATTTTTCTCCATTGCTTAAGGTTTCTTTTCCTCATCACTTTTGAACATTTTTTCGCTAAGATTCTAACTTCAAACTGACCCTTGTAGCGAGTTGAGAACGTTCTAAACAGCTGCTTTGTGGCACTTGCAACGTTTTTGCACACAAGTGTCACACGAAACGCGTCAAAAGCAAGACCAGTAGCCAAAGTCAAAATAATTTAAGAAATATCATTTTATTGGGCATTGATCACAGATTCATGTTCAAAAAATTGCTTTTTTATAAAGCTTAACTTATTAAATTAGCCTTATGTTAAAGCCTACTAAAGTCGTATAACTTACACAGTGTTCAATAAAACACCTACTATGCTCAAATCACAATCAGTTTTTCAAAATCGTAAAAAGTTTGCTAACATTATTTACAATATATTATAATCCTACCCTGAGTATAGACTTGTGAAATACGCGTTAGCATTGGAGATTGCACCATTGACACTAACCTAAATGGTGTGGTTTTTTGCACTAGAATTCCCAAGTACTGTTAATTCTAGGAATGTTCAGGGATTTTTCAAAGTCAGATCATAAGGTTTTCTGTCTGTGTCATCGAAAAACTGATAGGGCCATTCAGTTAAAATTTGTTAAAAAAAAACGTTTTCAGAAACAACATTATATAAATTAAAACTGAAATAGAAATTATTTGGTAAAAGTTTTTTTGAGAAAATAAATGTCATGCCAGAAGCACCCAAAAGCATGTTTCTGGATAGCTCCTTTCTGACTATAATGGAAAAACCATAAAATGAGATTATCTGAGAGACTGTCTGTCCGATGTCAAGCTTCATCAGTGGCACTGCCATACCAGTGATACCCGTTGACGGTCAGAGGGGTGTAGCAACTGGCATTTGCCTGTGTTCGAGGCTGTCGTGCTGTTACTGCTGGAATAGGTTCTGAGGAGCAGCACCCAAATAAGTTGCCAAAGAGCATCCTCACGCCTCCCACGCCCTCCCAACTACGGTAAACTAAACTATTGAGTACAGCTTGTAAGGGGTTGAGAACTGCCTGAAATAAAATGCCACAAAATTCAGTCAATCAACAATGTAACTTTTTTTGGGAATGTTTCAACAAACTCATCAATATAGCAATCGAATTTCTGCATCCCAAAACTCCCAATATGGGCGATCTGTTATTTATTTGTCCTTGTGTCACACTTGTCTCAGTCATAAATACCTTAATTACTTGAGTAATCATATAGATTACTTACCATTATATACCACACAGTGATTATCAGATTTCTGAAAGCGTACAATTCGTGCCACATAGTCCACAGCAGTATGCTGTTGATTACATTTGGCAGCCAGCTAAATGAGGGAAAATAAGAACACAATTTAATCATTTTTAGTCATTGCTATAAATTGAAATACCGATGCTCATAGAACTTCAGTTTAGTTTTATAAAGATGCTCGCCCTCATGCTTGTGTGTATGGTTGAAATATTTAGTAGTAAAAGAGATGATAGGATACATATTTACCAAATGTAGAAGACTAAGACGATGTCGAAGAATTTCTGTTTGAGAGCTCGCGCGAGCTTTCGTTCTTGGTAACTGAACTGGCCGCAGCTTTTGGTGAGGAGGTCATTGACTGAAATATGATGTTGATGAGCTCTTTGAATTTGTGTACGACTTCTACAAAATCAGTCCTTACTTACCTTGACTGGATGATAATGCATATAGAATAGGATTCGTGATCATGGCGAAGAGTAGTGGGATGTGAGTGCATAGATAGTTGGGCAACACATGAGGTACATCGTGCTGGCATCTGCAGATACCAAATATAGTAACAGATCAGTCATATGCTTGTATCAGTGTGTAAATATTAGCAGCAAAAAACGAACATTCAATACTTTAAATCTGGCTTGTATAAGATCGATAACCCAACAGAAGAAGTTACTGCTGGAAAACCCCAGCATAAAATATGGTATAACATTGGTTTCCTGCAAATGGTAAATGAAAACTATGAATGTCAGTGAAATTGTTCATAGAAGCCTTGCTAAATCAAATATCGGCACATTCTTGCTGACCCTTCTTTTTGCTGCAACACTAGATATACATCAAGGGCATACGTCAAGTTCCAGAAATAAGTTGCAGTGTAGAAATACTGGATCCAACCCTAAAATGGATTTTGAGACATGTCGTCAGGAATTGGTCGTGGACATTCACACTGTTTTTTGTTTTAAATATTTTACAACAACTAAATAGAAATTTTGTTTGCTCAAGTGATGAAACGTATGTGTCAACGCATGTTTAATCACGATGAATGGAGCTTATCAATTATTTCGCTGACGTTTATTTTTACTTTGCTACAAAGTCTGATAAGATTCCAACGACCCCATAATAGCATTTACATAATATTATTGAAAAACAAAATTTTCAACTTCGTTAAATAGAAAAAGATGCTACTATTCACGCACAGCAAAATGCTGATACATCGAACCTTGATTTCGAAAAGTGCTATGTAAAGCCGAGTAAAACTGAAAAGTAGCCCCTTACAGAAACAAGAGCGCAAAACAGGCCTCCATTGTTATTTTCTTCATCGTCAGACAACCGCAAAAGCCAGTAGGATGACCTGACCAAGATTCCTTCAAATACAAAGTTACTTATAATAGGACTGCAAATACTCTTTCAAAAAAATCATAATCTAATCAGTTCTAGACCTAGGGCTGCTAGCAAATCTGCAAAGGCAAGCCAGGCAATGATCCTACGCTGCCTCGCCCCAGAGAAGTGCATGCGCTTCAGGGGCAAGCAAGTTTTGGGTCGTGGCAGCAGCTGATAGATGGCGCCGAATATGCTGAAGATAGAGGAGGTGATGCAAACGATTGTGTAAATGTCCACCCTGAAATCCAGCTTTTTGTCAATGCCCACGCCTTTGCTGTCAACCACACAGCAGAATGTGTCGATGGTTGGGGAGGCCATCAGGCAGCTTTCCACGACCTTGTTGTACCGAGAAACGATAAGAGATGAACATGTTAGAAATCTGTGGAACCCCTGGTGTCCTCGACTGACCAATCACAAACTTGGTGCGGAACTATGTCAAGGTGGCCAAGCGCTCATGGTGGATTGTGACTTTTTGTCATGATGGGCATCGGTGAGAAATGCATATTATTAGACACTTTGCGCGGCACAAACAAACGTTTTAGAAACGAAAGTTGAATTTTACTTTTGTGCCTTAAAAAATTTGTTATGGACGAGCAGTTTCCTAATTATAGTAAAGCCCTACTAGATGCTAGACAATAGACAATGCTACATGCCTAGAGTACCTCTGTCAGTCTGTCCTAACTATGACGTGAAACCAGAAATTGACAATTTTGAGTTGTCACAAGTTAAAGTATTGTGTTTTATCTTCTATGCTCTCTGGGGTAGTTGGGGGTGAAGGAGGAATTGATCAAAGATGATGTCATCATTATCCGTGTTGTTTCATAGAACATTTGAGTTATGTTGTGATCCAGCTTCGCAAAAAATTTATCTACAGCGTTGCTTTTCGTGCCATTCGCTATATTTCGCACACTATTTCAAGAGTGTCACAACTCAAAAAATGTCACATCTGACACGACGTTCCATGGCGAAATAATTTACATAATTACTTCTCCTGTAAATTAACATATTTTAAATTGTGTTGCTCTTGATCAAAACGTATGTCATTTCCGATATAAGTGGTCGATGATGACTACTGTATAACCGGAAAGGGGGGAATGTGAAAATACCGAAAAAGTGATGCCAATCATTGAATGCCCCATATGTTGAAACATATGTTTTGCTGATCGTGCAAACTGCAAAGTGCAAAGTGCAAACTCTGCCCATATGTGACTCAGAGCCCACAATTTTGATCAACAGACTGACCCAAAGACAAGGTTGGGCAATTTGTTTTTCATCCCTAAAACGATGGGTTTAGATGCCCGTAAACCGCAATTTATCATTAGTTAATTTATTAAATTGTATCGATGAAATCCACCTACTGCCAATTCATGGTTGGAAATATTGAGAATATCAAACCAATCCATTTCCGGACTCAAAATCCGCTACCGTCTGTAGCTTCTCGATGGCGTTGGACCCTACGGAAAACCGTAAACAAAACTACCAACCTCGACGGCTCGTTTCGGGGTTTTATTTTCCCTGAGGCGCAATCCAATAATCGATGGACTTTAAATTCGGCGGTAACATAATCCCTTCTCTCTTGCGAAATCCTTGTTTTTTTGTATTGGCGCTGTATCCCCAGGCATGCTCCTTCACCGTTCGAAATTATTTTTTTCTGGTACAAGAACGTCTGCTCGTGACCTTGACCACATGCGTCATCGCTCCTGATCGATATCCCATATGAGTATTATGAGTATCGATACATCGATTAAAATTTAGAACTTTGGCACTTGTTGTTTCGAAGGTGACGCGTGTGTGGAGTAGTTCAATACTAAAGGATTTCTCTCGGGAAGTATGGTTCGAGTGAAATACAGGTACTAATAAGTTATTTGTTATCGGTTTTCCGAAACTCTAGTGTATGGTAGTTGCAAAGGAACTGTTTGCGCGTTTGGACCGGTTATTAAAGTGCTGCTCACTTCTTAGGCCTAGATCGAAGGCCAATATACCGGTAGATGTTCAATTTTAGAGCTCAAAAGCTGTTCCAGAAATAGACCAGTCTCAAATCTTGGACAACCGAATTTGAGACGTAAATGATGTGCAAAAATATTCCCTACTGTTGCGTATCGGAGGGATAGTTTCGAATTTTAGTGTCTGTCATGTCAGACCCCTAATTTGAATACTGCAGCATATGGTTGCAGGCTATAGCTGTAACATCACCATTCCATTCGACGGCAAAACTGAATTGGATATTATTATCATACCACGGTTTAATCTTTACCAACCTACAAGACACGCATCTGTGGCTGGTTTCATAAATCTGACAAGCCCCTGACTCAGTAGGCAAGGAATCTCAGTTACATGTTTCAAATGTTAGTTTGACTAACCAGCATAGTTTACTTGTCTGGGTAGTCGACATAACATTTGACATTTCCATTATGTTGCAGCTCACTGCGACTCTACTGTTGAGTTGTCACTATTAAAGTTTCACCCTAAGTATTATAGACCTTACCCCAATCCAGGCGATTTTAAATTACCATAAATACTCAATGTAGAATGTTGCAAATTTAGATAGGTCTTATGACGTCTTAGTGCAGGCAACTGATGCATTTTAAGTATCCAAAATTTCGATCTTTTTGTGGTATTGGTTGCAAGCGTTTCTTAAATTTTAAAAAGGAAGAATCTGTTGCCATATTTTCAAAATTTGGCTATAGTCGGCTCAACGAGAAATGACAAATTCTGACAGCCAGTCAGAGGGATTCCGATTATTGATAGCTTTCTCCTGGCTATTCCGACCCTATACTAGCTGGTAAAATCAACATGGCTGCCATACCTTTACTTG
>JAQFYZ010003895.1:0-12342 GCA_034695085.1 Cylindroiulus punctatus | reverse complement strand
AAAAGTGCGCCTATAGTTAGCATGGAGATAGGGATATTTTCGTCTGCTCAGCAAAGAACTATGCATCCCCCTTAATCGGAAGAAAGCCCACGACTAATAAGTATGTTAGAGAAAATTGATAATTGTCTGCGTCCAATTTCCTGTGTTCGAATTTAAAATTGTAATTTTCAAGAATTCGCGTGGGAAAAGCAAATTTTTAATCGTTATTATAATGGAACCGAGTATTTTTAAAGGGAAAATGGGCAGCATTTTAGTGAAATTAATTTGTCGGTGCATAACGCCATGCGAATAATTGCATGAGAAAATATGCCATGCACGATGCATATGATTGGGCAGATATCATCCATTCGTGAAAAAATTTTTGCAATATCAAATTGGTATAAACTGATTGAATACTGAAATACTGGGACCAAACTGGCCAAGGTGATGCATTCGCAACTTCATTCGCATACCAGTCAGTTGTTGCTCGTAAACTGCATGATTGCAAAGCTGTCAACTATACTATAGTACAACCAAGAAGTGATGGAACTGAAGGACAGCCAATCAGAGAGATGTGGCTTGTCGATTAACACTTCCATGTTTCTTCAAACCTGCAGTCAACTAAGAAATGCAGTGTGGCAGCTAGGTTTTAATCCATCAAGCCAATCAGCACAAGTTTACATACATATATGTATGTACATGTATGCAGTGGCGTAACTATGAATCTGTTCTGAAAACATAAGTCTATTCTATATTTGTTCTTTATTCTTATTCTATTTTTTCTTATTCTGTATTTTGTTATTTTGTTCTTTTTTTTCATTGAAACCTGATTTTGAGTTGCTCAAATTGATATCTTGGGATCCTTCAATCCTCTGCTCTGGGAGGATCCAACACATAGATTCAACACCTAGATTCAACATTTAGATTGCAGTTTAATATAGATAACACCAATAAAATGTTATCAATTCAATGGTGGATTCAGACTACTGTACTTGAAATTAATTAAGGAGCAATGATAACCCATGTATCCTCAGTACTCAGGGTTCGCACATCTTTGGAGCAAATCCAAAAAAAATTATGAAAAATACTTAAGGACCATCAACCCCTTTTGAAGAACAGGGAAGAGCAGTTAGCATTTACCAATTCCCAGTTAATGTGCACTGTGATATCTCTTTCTTTTGCGTTTGTTGCATAACAATTTCTACATAATATTTCAAGTAGTTAATTTTGTTTGAATATCCAACTTAAGAGAGGTGACTGGGGAACGGTGAAACAATCTGTGCATAAGATCTTTCTTGTAACCTGATTATAGATCACTGCAGAACACTGATCATACTACAACCTTTTATAAATCAAATACCATTTTATAAATACGCACAGATAAGCTGCTAAAATTATTTGTCTAGATACATGTACATGAATGTATTTTATCTGTACCGCCTGTGCCCCCATTCTGGGGTAGAGTGGGACAGGCATCAGGGTACAGGTGCAGTGGGACAAGTACAGTTTTGAAGAGGAACAATGTAAATATCAAAACAACTTTAATGTTTGTGCCTTGTTGTTCAAATACATGCAAACATTGAATTTAACTATAACGAATTTTGAACTTTAAGTAAAAAAAGGTTGAAGGATGAACGTTATTAAGGACATTTTAAGGCCTAGGTATGAAAGGCAAGCAGAATCCCTATATTAATTCAGTTATTCCTGGAATCACTATGCAACCAGTTTTTCTGCAGCCACTTTGAGATCGGTTTCGTTCCACGTTGATACAAAGAAATATGCCAATGTTTTCTTCACAAAAAAAGGACAAACCGCAATGTTCCGCATTATAGAAATGCAATTTGAGAGTGAAATTGGGAAATATGAAAATGTCTCGTTATTTTCTGTACATCAGCTCTTAGTTCCTGCCTCCAAACAATTAGGCAAATACTAGACAACGAAAAATTGTTATTTCTTTTTAAAATTAATAAGCCGGATTAACATTCTCCAAAAGATTGTCATAACATACATTTAAACCTTTGCCGTAGCACACTTTACCACCAGCTCACTAATAAAGCTGCATTTTTCGTTTCAGACCAACAGGGGGCGTAATCTCCGAAGATGGATCCACCAAGGTTCCTGCACAGAGGTGGCCACGTCCTGCTGTCCCTCCTCCTGATGGCGCTGGTGGCGCCATCCGCACGGAGCCTGCCCAGCAATGGCAGCGACGCCACCAAAGACAGCAACAGACCCAGCCTGGAGCTTAGTTTCACCAACAAGTTGGTGAAGAGCGAAGTCGGCGCCAAAAACCAGGAGGGCTTAGTCAATGACAGTGCAGTCACAGCCAGCACGGTGGGCAGTGCCGTTAAGAGCAAAAGTCCCGTTTCTGTCAGGCCAATTACCAAAGAAAACAGCACGAAAGTGCTCCTCTCAACGACCCTTGCGCCGACTCCAAGAACTACATCGTGGCTACCCTACTATTTGAGTTCGGAAGCCTTCGCGAGGGCGGCGCCATCTGTGGCGCTCGATCCAGGCGCCATCCGCGAGGGTGACGCTGAGTCCTCCAGGGGGCGCTCCGGCTCCCCCAGGCGCATCGACAACTTTCCGCCGTTGCAGAACCAGCCTGGAGAAGAGTACCTGGACGCCATCAACCGCCGCACCGTGGTGCCGCCACCGCCAGTGGTGGCCACGACGCCAGCAGCAGTAACCACCACTAAGCCAACGATTCTGCCATCATCGACTGTCAAACTGACAACCCTGTTATCAACGACGACCAAGAAGGCAACCGAGCCCCCTCAGAAGGCTGGCCCGGTTTCCTCTCTAGCTTTCGATTCGACCACAGTGGACAGCGAACCGGACATTGGCACCGCTTTCTCACTAAGCGAGGATTTCACACAAGGTGGGTGGCAGATTGTGATTCATTAGCCAGTGATAATAATCATGAAACTACACTTTAAACCGTAAAAGTACAAATGCAGTTTTTGTGGGGTACAAATGTACATGTGCACCCCATATATCATATATGTACCCAAAGGGATGAAATGATTTAAATATTTGTACCTCAACTCCTCAAGGTACAATGTACCCCTAGGAACACATGTCAAGGGTACACATGCGATGAACATATGTACCCATAGGGTGTGTATATAGTTTCAAAACATTTGTACCCTTAAGGTTCAACATTTGTATTTTTTCCGTTTAGAGTGTAGGGCAGTGTTTCCCAACGGGGGCGATACCGCCCCCCTGGGGGCGCTGAAGAGACCTAAGGGGGCGTTATTGGTCCAAGGAAAATTTGGGGGGCGTTGAGGACCAACCGCTCACCCAACCTGCACTAACCTAACAATGTATAATGTCTGCATTTATTGCCTCTACCGACAGAAAAAATTAAGAAAGAAAAAAATTAACTCCTAAATTAGACAAAAATGTCAAGTGGACACGAAGCATTAAGGGCCTTCGAAAACCAGAAGCAAATTCAAGGAGTTCTAAAGAACTTTCAAGAAGGCTGGGGATCCTTTTTAAGCACTTTCAAGCAAGTAACCGAAAACCATGATCGTTCCCCTTCTCCATTCCAGAGTTCTTCCCAGTCAGCGAGATGCTACCGGCCGCCGACAGGCCGGTCAAGACTCCCGCACCGAAGCCCGACAACGCCACCGAACCCCGCCCGGCACCCCCGTCCAACTCCACTTCCAACGCAACGCAGGTCGCCGCAACGCCACCGCCGAAAGATGCCAACCTCATCGACAGCACCCTGAAGCAATCTCCAGCAGCCCTGTCCCCCACCACCACAACGCCCTCCGTCCCAACCAGTGCCCCGGCTTCAACCACCAAAGAACCCAGTCGGTCGTCGCCAGCCCCAAAGGCAGTAACGACAGTCCCGGCCTCCACCGCCCAGCCGAGTCCCCCGACGACCCCGCCACCGCCGCCGCCAACCACCAGCGCGAAGCCGGCGACGAAGCGACCGACCCTGCGGCGTCGCCTGCCGAACTTCCGCGCCACGAGCCCGCGGCCGACCATCCGGCGGCGGCTGCCGGGACCGGTGCCCACCACCGAGACGGCGTTCAGGCAGCCGCCGACCACGGCGGCGGTCGCTGTGCCGGAGTCGCCCGTCGCCGAGGAGGAGGACGTGGCGCCGCCGCCGGTCACGCCGGTCACCCCGCCCGTGCAACCGACCACGGCCCGGCGGGAGTACGTCATGACGGTGCCGCCCCTGCTGGACTTCGACAACGTGGCCCGGGACGACGCCGCCTCGGACAGCGAGCTCGGCGACGCCTCCCTGGAGGCGACGCACCTGACGTCGCCGGGCCACGGCGGCGGCGGCATCATCCCCGAGGGCGCCACCAGCGCCATCATCATCAGCGGCATCATCGGCGGCTGCGCCATCCTCTTCTTCGCCGTGCTCATGGTGTTCTGCATGTGGCGGCAGCACGTGTCGCGTCGGCCCATCTACCCACCCCCCGAGTCGTCCAACTCCAGCTCGACGTCCTCCACGGCCTTCCACAGCAAGCTGGGCTGATCACCAGTGCTGTCAGCAAAGCCGGCCCGAGGGGTGTGCAAAGTGTACCCATGCACAGGGCCCCGCACTATCTAAGGCCCCGCACTGGTCACCCCCTTATGCAAATTCTTCAGGAAAGTTAATTGTCTTTATGTCGGGGTCACATACATTGCTAAGGGATTAAGCATGGGATTCGGCACCTTTGGAAGGTCAAGAAACAGTGGAAAAGTGTCAAAGTGCACCCACCCCATTGACGCCAATTAGTTACTGGGGACCCAATTTAGAGGAGAACTTACTCCAAATTTCCTTTTTCATGACAAAAGGGCAAAATTGCACGTATGGGCGCCAATACGGCACCAAAGGGCACCCAAACTTCAAGTGCCCCGGGCTCCAAAAGGTCTTAATCCGGCGCTGAGTACTATGGAATATATATGTACCATAGTATTAGCATCTTTGTAAATTTTGTTGCTGTTTTTTCGGCCGCCCTATTTATTTGAAAAAAATTTGAAAAATTTACTAAACTATTTAAAATTTTATTTTAAAAGTCGCATTAAAAGTGCCTCAAAACTTATAATTGTGCTTCTCATTTTTGAAAATTTTCCGGGGGAGGGCCCCGTACCCCCCTTTCCCTTCCTTGGGTACCTCTTCCCTTGTGAAGAGGTAGCTCCATTTGCACCAATGTGTCTCCTCAAATAATGGCAGAAAATATAGATTTCAGTTTTTAATCAGCTAGCGCTCCAATGGTCTGACTTGCTAGTGTAGAGTGGAAGAAGTACAATTGTAGTATCCCCTTCAAATTTGCTCAAAAGCGCAAATATCATAAAAGTAATCATAGCAGTGTAGCAAATCATGAACGAGGTATTTTTTTTTCAATTATAGATTACACCCGGCAGTTAGCCAACGCATTATGGTTTGGGGTTAATAAACCAATCCCCTTCTTACCTACAATTAATGAATTAATAGTCTACCCAGGAGAGTTGTCCGTATTAATGGGGAAATTCCCCCTAACATCCAATGTTGATCCCACTTCACTTTGATGCAAAGCCATGCACCAAACCTGCCGTACAAGAAAGTCGAAATTAATTCGCAGAAACCTGTCCTAGTACTAAACGGACCGTTACCAGACCAATTTCGTCCTCATCTACAACTTTTAAATTGAAACTAATGGTCTACCTTTAATAGGCTATGAGATGCACTGTCAATTACCTTGATGGAAGGAACAAGTCGGATGACAACCCTGGGTTCCTGGTTCATGACTTGCAACACTGTCATAATCACTGTTGCCATATTTGCAATTTTGAGAAAACTTCGTGGAAATGTTAAATGCGATAGTGTATACGTACGAGTAAACCTCGAATATTACGAAATTAGAATGACCCATACAAAACAAATTAGCAAAATCCTCGGCTGAGTCCCTCATATTTGTCGGTCAAAACTACAAAATAGGGATATCCGACGTGTGGATGTTTAAGTAAATTGCGCACAAGTATTAAAAATTTGTGAATTCACCATTTTGAAAGAAAAGTTAGAATATTTGTTGTTCTGTTCTCTTAGTGCGAAGTTTTAGAAACAGTCGCTCTATAGGTTTGTCTTATTTCCTTTCCAAAATGTTGCACTGCACTACCACTATATCACTACAAGACAATTCGTCACTGCCAGTCTACCAGAGAATCATGGTGAGCAGCAACATTGATAAAAGAGATGCCAGCTGTGAGATCTGACCACATGCTGAAAACCGGCACATTGTGTAATCATACATCACGTTCATTTACGAATGATTGAATAGCACCATTAAAGCCAAAAAAGTGGCAATGTTTTTAAAATATATGCACTAACGGTAACAGCATATTACGAAGATGCTGCTATGGATTCACAAACCAACGTTTGGATTTTGAAGTGAAAAGAGGTCAAAAACTTGGGAGCAACCATCATATGCAGCTGCTTTTACACCATCATCAAGCAGTTGAACTTTACATTGTGTCTTGCTAGTGTGCCATGAGCTCTTGAATTCAAAGAACCTCTGAGAAAAAGCTGTCAAGAATACTTGATTACTGCCATGTTGAGAACTTTTGTACTTGATTATTGTAACTAACTCGTCTGCACTATAATAGACGAATAATGACCCGCCTACACATTGCAATTGCCAAACAAGATGTTCTGGGCATGTCAGTTAGCCCTAAACTGGGACTTTCATAACAGGACCTATTGACACCACATGTATTTCCGGCGTGGTGACTCGAGTGACTTACAGTGCTACGCCTACTGCCCAACCCCGCAGGGAATGTTTGTGTCGCATATCTTGCAAGCAATCTCAAAGATCCGCCATTAGCAATATGTAAATATTCCATTTTGCAGCTTTTATATGACTGTTTTCGCATGATCACGAGTTCTGTTGGAGTTCTGTTGTTTCGTCTTCCATTTAATCGCATTCTCTATGTCCATTCATGCGAATAAAAATACTCGCTTGATAAATAAAGTTTGTTTCAATAGCAATGCAATTATAGTGGTCCCCACACCATCAAACTCCCTAATTATCGAAGTTGCAAAATTTTATACTAAGCGTATTTTGCAGTTTTTCTTTGACACTGAAGGCTATGTCAAACAAATGTACATGTATGGTAGATACTCTATAACCCTGTAATTTGTGTGACTCTCGATACACTGAAATGTTTAAGATTATTATCGAAGTTGCACAATTTAACTTATTTTCAGTTTTTGTTTGATGGTAGATACTCCATAACCCTGTTTGTACGACTCTGGATACACCGAAGCGTTTTGGTACCTATGGTATAAGTTACCGCTTCAATAGATCTTTTTTCACAACCTTCGACGATTATTATAGTTAAAATGAGCATTAATTTATATAAAAAAGAAAACATGGTTTAGGAAGTACATGCACAGCGCCATTTTATTATCTATTTTGTCACATTTGATCACACGATCAAACTAATCAATTCTGCGTTCCCATTGACCATTGTCTATGTTATTTTTTACTTTGGAGAAATCTTGTTTTTAATTTTAGATGAAAACACGTAAGAAACTGAGAATTTGAGCAGATGCCATGTAGTGACAATTTTCTCCACATCTCAATCTCAGTGCACCAATGCTAATTCAACAGTGTTCTTTAAAACTTTTTGCTGCAATCTGAATCCAAAGGTGCTACAGAAGAACTTTCATCGGTTGTAACCAATATGTAATGCTTGTGCCTTTTTCTATTACTGCTACATACAACATCCATGTACGATATTTAGCTACTCTGCCTTAGTCGTAGTTTGCATGCTTATAAACAATAGTGTCTTACCTGTAATTGCTGAAAGTGAATTTATTTCTCAGGCGCAGATTACGAGCATCTCGGTTCCGTTGGAAAAATTGCCAGTAATAGGCGTACTGCCGGACGATGTGCCGATACTGCTTCAAGGCCTCCTCTGCAAACAATCAGTAAGAAAAGAATTATCGATCGTTTCATACGAAAAAGCAGCAAACGCTTTCAAAGGTCTTTCACAGCTGTAGGGAAACTTTGTTAACTGTTGAAACCATTATTCCTTTCTGAACCTAATAGAGTAAAGCTTTGATTAATTGCTCAAGCAACAATTTTCCTTCCTTTCCTCAGTATACATCAGCTTCCGTACTATATAATGGAGTGCACAGCTAGGACTCAAGAGGTTCCCTGCCGCAAAGTGAGTCGGAACATAAAACATCAAACATACCGGAGAGGATGAAAGAGTTTGAGAACTATTTGCTACACGATTTTTTGCTTGATTCTCTTCAAATGTGAATTTACACGCTTTGGATTTCAATTTGTCTATTTGTTCATGGAGAGATAAAAGAGATTTGAAACTTTTTCTGGTATTTTTGAGTATTTATGTACCAAAGGAATGAATTATTGAATTTTGGCGAATTTTTGTTAGTGGTATCTAAGTTGGTATATTCGCTTAAATTAGTTGGTCAGAGGGACGGTCGTGGCTGATTTGTTAGGGGAACTATCCCAGCATTTGCCAAAAAATTTTGTGGGAAACCACGAAACCTCAATCAGAAAAGCCCACCGGGGTTTCAACCCAGGTCTCCCGAATGCAAGGTGGATTCTATAACTTCTGAGCCACCTCGCTCGGTTGAATTTTATGTATTAAATTTAATTGAAAGCCATACAGTCGTAGGCTATCAGGGAAGCTGAAATCATCACTTTGAGAGATGAATTTCTTTCATTGTTCTGACAACGAGTGTATGCCTCACTTGAAAATTACGATCAGCGGGTGTACGTTAAAGCCAGTTTCATATCTTACTGCCTGTATGTATTTCATGAAAAAAATATTATTAAGGCTAATTATATCTGTCTCATGTATAGACAAGTTCCTCATTAGTCATTCGACGATTTTAACGTATTTTTATTTTATAAGCTATGCCTTTTATTTTTTGAATATATTTTTACGAAATAAATTGTTATTTCCAATAATAAACATATTTACCTCATGTCAATATTATTCACTAAATGTGTTTAATGTGTAACTTCACTTTTCTGAAACAAATTGTTGAAGAAATGCCTTATTATTGTCAGTTAATGTTCGGCCAGACACGACAATAAGGCATAACACCGGCAGATATTCTCTGGTGCAAAATGATTTCATCAAAAAAGATTACCCATACTGGGACACACACAGAAAAGTTCTTTGCTTCCCCTCCCCACAGTCAAGGTTCTTCACCCGCCCTATAGTCCCGATCAGGCATCTAAGAGAGATGTGTGCAACACCAACTAACTGTGTTTTTCGAGAGAGGCATACTTTCTTTGCCAGTACAATGGGAAAAAGGCATGCCCCAAACTTGAATCTTTTTAAAGTAATAGGCCATTTATGGAACAAATATTGTAAAAATCCATACAGTCATTCTTTTTCAAATAAATTATTGCAGAAGCTTATTTCATACCCCCCTCATACAACATTACATACCTAAGCAAGGTGAACCTTTCAAAAGTTCCATCTCCTCTGGGACAAAGTACAATACTGTATTATACTCTGATGGTAAAATATCTAAATAGAAGAGTTAAAGAAATGCACAAGATGAAGTGGAGTTACTTTAATTAATTTCTTTAAAAAGGATACTGAGATAAGCAGACCAGAATGAAGCTGGATTTAAGCGTTCTTCCAACAAGTAGAGAGATAATGCTACATTTGGCATTTGTTTTGATACTCGGTCATTCCTAAGCACGTCAACTGAAAGAAACGACATAAATTATTGTTTTTTCAATAATTCCAAATTTAATTAACATCTTTCAAGTCTTTTCTTTTACTGATAAATCATAAAAATAACTGTTCGAACTTCGAAACAACATAAAAACAACTTGATGGGATATAAGTGAAATTGAAAACAAGGTGTACAAGATAGATTTCAGTGATGCAGGATCTTTTACAGACTTAATTAATGCGAGACTTATGTGATGGGTTTCCTTCATAGCTGCATTTTCGTAAATCAATTGACAAGGACCATAGCATGTAAGAGAACATTTCATATCTAGCAGAGATCAAATTGGAGCCCAAAAATAATCAAATGACAAAAACTTGTGCTTCTGTATTTGCATACCATTTTGAAGATTAATGGTCATTTTGACATGAACGACTTCAATGATATAGTATAACCAAGGGTGTATCTTTCTATAATAACTCACTACAATTTTACTTTGAAGTGACACATTTCTTGAAATGTAATAAACAAGGATGAACAGATACAATGAGCTTGATTTGCTACTCAGCAAAGGCCCCTTGAAGTTGAGGCATAGATAAGAGCTCGCCTAAAAATCATCTTACCTAAATCTGAAGATTTGCTTGTATGAGTAGACATGATTAAAGCACGAGGCAGTGAAAGCCAAAGTTGTTCTTCCTTAAAAGCAAAATGAAACATACATTAAATGAGCATAACCATGGAATAGAAGTTTGGAAAAATAATCATACAAATTTGGCAGAAACCTATCAACTTTAAGTAAGGAAAAGGGTAGAAAATTGTACAAACTTTTATTTCTCGTTTTGCTTTTAGTCCCCATTCTCCATGATCAAATTTTGCAATGCTGAAGCCATCTAGGTCGACACCGTTGTCTCTGAGCCATTGCACAAAATCCTCAAAGCATTCTTCACGGTTAATTGTGGGAAGGCATCGATCTAAAAAGCGCCATCAATTCATGACTAACGACAACAACAAGCAAATTTGCAACTATTGCTGCCGTACACGATACCTTTTTCAACATCAATAATAGACTGAACGATGTGATGCAATTCCTTGTATTCATCAAGCAGTTTTGCACCACTTGGAGGCTCATCACTGCACACTGAAAATTACAAAAACTTAATAAATATAATAAATAAAAAAAAAATTCGCAAATAGCCACGTCGAAATTTGATGATGTAGCAAATTCAAATAGTTTATGGAGCGTATTAACTTTTAAAAGTATGCATGCTGTTTTACCTAATTTTTGTTGGTGCTACCCACTGATGGCTATTTAATTGTTTAAGAGTATGAGTGGGAGAACCTGCCCATCGTTTGGATGGTCAAGCTCCACTAGACTTAGCTCTATAGGTCCTCTAGTTAAAATAAACGCCACTCACGCAGCCCAAATCCGTTGCATACCACAGCGCAATCAAATATTAATTAGTTTTTATTGGCAAGTCTAATGACAAAAGACGCTATCAGGGTTCCCCCACAAATTCAATTTTTAACTACCCTTACTCTTCAATGACTTTTCCAGCTTTAAAAAAAAATCCCGGAGAAATGCGAACATATGCCAATTTAAAAAATGCTATATTTATTGTTCCCTACAAACATGAGATGAACAAAACAATTTAATAAGGAGACAGCAATGCAGCACACATCTTAATAATAACAACTTGAAATTTAGATTAGTTTTATCAAATTTACAGTACATCATTGCTCTCTTCCCCAGAATTGCTTGCTTCGATTGATGACTTGAGTTAATAGCAATAAAAAACATTACCGAGACATAACAATTGTTTTAATCTTTCAGTAAAGCATTACCCATGGACATAGCACGTGGACGAAACGCGTCGTACCGAAATTCGTGCTAGTTTTGACAGAAAAAGTTGCTTAAAGATGGAAATAATTTTCTGAGATACACAGTCATGAGACATGAAAAGTATCTAAAAATTTTTTTGTAAGGTTATTCTTCCTGCAGAGAAAAAAAAAGGTTTTCAAATTCTTGTCAGCGAAGGAATTTTTGAGATCTGGCTGTTGTTTTACAGATTAGGTCAACAGTGAAAATGGGGAATTCCCTGAATGAAGCCATTAAGACTGTGGCATCCAATTCATGCTGGGCTGTATCATTCCTTGACTTCTGTGTTAAGAGATTTCTTACATTTCCCTGACAATTTTTTAAATAAATCAATCTTCCCTGACTCTTCCCTGATTTTTCCAGGCCTTTCTAACTTCCCTGACTTTTCCATGTTTTCCAGGTCGGGGAAACCCAGATTATGCGTTATTCGCTTGTGCAAACATGTGTTGGTGTATACTTTATGCTCAAACCAGAACTTCATTTTCAATACAAATCATATACTTTAAAGCAGGCTTGTCCAATTCCTGTCCATAATGTCCAAACATTATGAGATTGCGACTAAAGATACCGTTTAATTTCTATTGTGGCCCAATGCTACAATGTGTGGCTACAATGTGGCCCAAAATAACTAATCTTCTTCCAATCTCGTCCAGGAAAGCTAAAAGGTTGAACACCCCTGTGAGAAAAAGTGAGGCTTGAAAGACGTCACTGCTTTACTTTTGTCCAGGCAGAGCAGCCATTTGGATTTCAGCTCAGTGAAAAGGTTTATGCTCACTGCACACTTGAAATTTTTTCTTAATTTCGGACAAAAAATTTTCATAATTTTTTCTTAAGTCCAAAATTA
>JAQFYZ010003894.1:0-12344 GCA_034695085.1 Cylindroiulus punctatus | reverse complement strand
ATTAATGTCCCTGCCTAAGTCAATAACCTGTCTAAACCGATACGTGATGCCCTGTCCCTACAGTATTGACTTAGACAAGTTCTACTGTATACAGATATAAGCTTATTACAGGGTGTTTCAAAAAGAACTATCCGATTTAACGTCTGTGTGTTCATCATTTTTCATAATATAAACATTGCAAATCAGATGATTCTTTTAGAGACACCCTGTATATACATACACATGGTCATTATGATGTATATATACATATATTACAAGGTGTCTCTACAAAAATAATCTGATTTTAAATGTTTATATTATGAAAAATAATGAACCCATGTACAGACACTACTTACATCGGATGATTCTTTTTGAAACACACTGCACTTGCCAGAAAATGTTGCCACACAAATTTTAGACATGTAGTATCTATAAGTAGCTCGTTGCAAAAGACACATTAAGAGCGTATTAAATGAATACAGATGACTGCACAAATATGAGTATTATTCATATTAGCATTTAAATTGCATCTAATAGTGCAATGATGATAGGAGGGGAATTCACCATGCATGATGCAGGGCTGTTGATATCCCCAATTTTTGCAATGTGAACTGCTGCAGCTACACTTTAAATTTCCCTTACTTTTTCAACAGAAATCATCATGCATTCCAACTTTCCTGCCATTTTAGGTTTTCCAGGCCTGATTTGTGCTCGTGCAATCCCAAAACCCCTAACAATGACTGTTCCAAATTTCCCGAGTTTACTTTGCGAACGCATTCTCGAAGTTTTTCCATTTCTCCTTCCTCGAGTATTCGTCCATGCACATCGGCCTGTCCGAAACCATCGTCCTTATCTGAGGGCGATCTTGAGCAGCTCGCACTAATCAGAGCAGGCCGCAAAAACGTGGCGTGGATTGACGGGTGAGGGTGGTGGGTGGGCGTTGGGAGGGGGGGGGGTGCTCGATTATGTTGCAGCGGCCCTTTCACATCCTGGTGCGCTGGAATTCCGGCACGAGTCCAGCTGCAGGTGTGTTGACCACTTGACCAGCGCCCGGCTGTTTTGACAGGTCGGGGATTGGGGGAGGGGTGGACGGATGACGTTCGGGGATGGGATTAGCGCAGAAGTGATCACGAAAATTAACCATTAATCATCTTGTTTTTATATAGAGCTTTAATCCACTCGTCTCCCCCTCCCCCTTCCTAATCCCCTGAAAATAGAACCTTTGCGAATATGAATCTGTCCATTCAGCGGAATTTGCATTAACACGAATGTGGAAATCCTCGCAAATCTTGAGCTCCTCTGTCCAAACACGTGTTGTGTGCTGATGTTGACCATTGGTCCATCATGAATCTTTCTGTCATATCAGCAAAATCCTTCCAGAGTATGCCCCATCTTTTCCAACTCCTTCTGAATGTCAGTCACTGTATGTGTGCGTGCAAGCCAACATCCTTGTAGAGATGTGTTTACACGACTTGCTTTAAAGTCTGTCACCTCCACTCAGCTGGTTTCTATTCCACAAAGTTGTACAATATATTACTGCAGCGTATACCGCATACATTGTACATGTTCGGACTGAGGATACATGTATGAACCTCGACTTTATGGATTGATGTCCTTCATGCTTCCTGTCTGCTTGTAATTTGTTGGCTGAATTTTTGGTCTTAAGTTGGCTTTCCTAATTTTCCGGCCCTACCCACATGCCAAACACTTAATTTTCTTAAGTATGATCAGCGCCACTTAGGGGGAAGAAAGTGCAGGAAAAGATGTCTATTGGCATGCAAAAGCGCTGCGGGAAAATCCCCAGAACATTCATGCAGTATCTGGCCCCACGGGATGTAGCTCCGCCCTAATTTTCCTAATTATTGTAATGCTGCGATTTGATTGGTCTAAAATAGAACAGAGCTCTACTCGTAATTTTCTTCTAATTTTCTATAATTTTTTGCCGAGAAAATTAAGAAAAAATTAACTCCAAAATTAGGAAAAAATTACGAGTGGACAGTTCGCATAACGTGTAAAAGTTTTTCTGTGAAACACAACACCTTGTATTTCTGTACAATATACAAGTATGGAGCGTATTATTCCATACCGCTACAAGTAATTCAGTAGTAACTCAGATCAAGTACATGTATATATTCAACAGAAGTGAAGGTTTGTAAACTAGATTCATATGCATGCCTTACTTGAATTAAAATATGTTAAATAAACAGTGGTTCGGTTAAATTCAAAATTCTGCTGAATTTTAGCATTTTACAATATTTGATACTCTGTGTCCCTCAGATTGCAGATCTCACAATTCCAACCTCAATCTCACATGTTAGCCGAGAGTGCCCTCAAGCAGTTTTTCAAGAATTGTTCAACAACAATTTGAGAGTATCTCAATGGCAATATCGTTCTAAGCTCTCAAAGGACACAAAGCTTGAAACAACTCTCAGATAGTAGCTCCAAATGGTCCTTGCTCTCAAATGGGCACTGAGATTACAACAACCCTCAGATAGTAACTCTCACAAGTCCAACCTGTTTACCAGTTAGTCGAGAGTGATCTCAGACAAAAGTTGAATAATTCTTACACAGCCACCTGAGAATCTCACAACCATCGCTCTCAGCTCTCAAATGAACACCGAACAGTATGGAATTACCCGAATCATACATGCATGGCGTCAGACGAGCCATCAATCATTGATTAATTTTACTAACTTCCGCTTCCGTCCTTGACGGCGCGTTGCACCATGGTCACCCCGATTACGGAATTGTTCTGATCGCCAATTACGCTAATTGGAGAATGGCGCAACCCGCCATTACAGTTCTTGGTGGCGAAATTTTTCCTATTAAAATAATTATTAGTTGCGACGTACGTTTTTTCTCGCAAAACTGCGTTTATTGGCGAGAAAAAAACGGGAAAAAGGAACATTCATCATTCCTTTTTTGTTCTTTTTTGCGCTTTTCGTGTAATTCCCTCAATTAGAATAAGTAAGTACCTTATGAAGCCATAAATTTGCACCTTACGTGGCCTAAAATAAGCCGTTCTAAGCCGCCGGTTCCCATAGGGATTAAGCAGTGTGACCCCTCCAGCTGAAATGCTTTTTTACCAAAATAACCAACTTTTCTTATCAGCAGTGTAGAAATTTTACCCCCATAAATTTCGCGTTAAAAGTATTTTGAGAAAAATACACAATGGTTTCTTTAAAAAGTGGTTCAATAAAACGTGCACTACTATGCATATACATGTATTTCAGATCTAATTTTTCACATCAAAACCCCCCAAAAATCTCTCAAAAAAAACTCGAAATTTACTACTCCTGCTCGCAAATTCATGAAATTCCCTCAACAGGTTCCTCATTGTTAAATTACCCGAATCATATTTTAAGAAAAATGCAATATTTTTAACCAAAACCAACCATCATTCACACCTCTGATTGTTTCAAGTTTCTAAACAGTATTTTAAGCGAGATATTTATTTTTCCAATGGCAATGCGAAATATGCGAAATAAAAAAAAACATCTACCCCTCCCTATTCAAACTACAAAAACTTTAATATCAAAATTAAGCCACTTGAAATCTACTATTTCATGTTGAATTTTTGAAAAAAATGTCACGTTTATTGAGAAAATTAAAATTGCAAAGCTCATGTTTACGCTTCCTGTCCACTTGTAATTTGTCTAATTTTGGAGTTAATTTTTTCTTAATTTTCTCTTAATGCGAAAAATTATAGAAAATTAGAAGAAAGTTACGAATAGAGTTCTGTTCTACTTTAGACCAATCATATCGCAGCATTAAATAAATTAAATCGTGTTGCCCGATACTGCATGAATTTACTGGAGATTTTCCTACGGCGCTTTTGCCAATAGACATCATTTCGCGCAATTTCTTCCCCCTTGGCGGCGCTGATTATTCTTCAGAAAATTAAGAGATTGCATGTGGGTAGGGTGGGAAAATTAGGAAAGCCAACTTAATACCAAAATTAAGCCAACTTAATACCAAAATTAAGCCAAAACGTTACAAGTGGACAGGTTAGATAATTCGGAACATTGAAAATGTTCGCATTGTTCACAATGAATT
Source organism: Cylindroiulus punctatus (assembly GCA_034695085.1). Classification (NCBI taxonomy): domain Eukaryota; kingdom Metazoa; phylum Arthropoda; class Diplopoda; order Julida; family Julidae; genus Cylindroiulus; species Cylindroiulus punctatus. Next base: position 8,309 of record JAQFYZ010003894.1, on the reverse strand, counting down.
CCATGCATTGAACACCAATAGGGCACCCCCACAGGCCCCATGCACAGAAAACTGGAACGCTCCTTCCCATTGGCGGGTCGAGCCGGACCACCTTGGAGAGCGAAGAGCGCCATATCACCGAAATCAGCCACCAGGGGGCATTCCTTCGGCGTCATATTATTTTTATTAATCTGCGCCGTGCCACAAATCTGCCCCCGATATCATCCGTGGAAAGTGAATGGCAGAGGTAGGTGGTCTCATTTCGGGGGCCCCATGCAGTCGCGCACCTGGGCAGCCCCAGTTTCCCCCTCCCCATCGCCCACCCCCGCCTTTCACAAATGCCTGGAATTCAGGCCGCACGTCACCGCCATTGTGCGCGATGACTTGCTGCAGGAACCGTCTCTTTTTTTGGCACTTTTTTTCCGGCGCATCATCCCCTCCCCCCGCACCCCCCAATCTCTCTCGCATTCCTGCTGCGAGTGGCGACCGGTTCGAAGGCCGCCGCTTAACGGCCCTATCAGCGCGAGTGCCCTTTCGCAGTGTATAACTCTTCGGTTTCACGTTTGGGCCTGGTGGTCCGAGGTGTCTAACTGACCGTTAGGGGCCCCAGCGTCATGTGACGGTGACCGAACCCTCGTGAGCACCACCGGAAACTCGCGAGGGACCGAAATCCACTTTCATGCACCTGCTCTTAGGCATCTTCCTGGATTTTGGTGCATTTTTTGCCATATAAATGTGGCAATTAGGGCAGGGGGCTACAGAGCATAAATTGTTGGGTGCTCAGCCGTCTGTGTTCGTTTAAATTACGAGCATTTTTCCACATTGGGCAATTAGTTAATGAGCAATTTACCTGCAGTGCATGCACGCATGTTTCATCCATGTTCCGTTTTTTATGGTTATTTTTTTTTAGCTCTCAACCGGTTAACCACTACGTTTTTGTGGTTCGTTTTCGGGCCATGGATGTTCCCTGCAAAATTACCAAGGTGACATAGAGCCAACCTGGGAAAATGCAAATTTTTGCATTCGTTTTCGATTTCGCCACATGGTACCCCTGAGCAAGACCTGATTCACGTATAGTTCTGCACATCACACCACATCATACCCTCGTAAATACGTGAAGTCGTGGTGCAAAGCAACATCTTTTCTCTGCTAGGGCTGGGAGAATTTGGAATGAGCTTCCAGGTAAAGTCGTCATTGGCCAGCTCATATGTGTTTTTGAGGATCCTGCATGCTGTTAATCTTGAGGATTTCACGCAATTTTCATGCAATTTCGACTGACAATGTCTACTATAGGCAGCGTGTTAGTGTTAAATCAACGCTACTATTGTTGTTGGGATAAATCTATTATTATCAAGCGTATAGACTTTGTGGAGCACATCAACATGTATTTGGAGTGCAGGTGTTTCCTCTTTATGAAATAGGGCTCATACTGTTTCGCAGCTTTTAGCACAATCTTGTTCACATGGTCAGTGAAACAGACATCATGCTTCCTGTCCACTTATAATTTTTTGGCTAAATGTTGGTCCTAAGTTGGCTTTCCTCATTTTCCGACCCAACCCCCAAGCCAATCTCTTAATTTTTTAAGCGTGAGCAGCGCCACCAAGGGGGAAGAAAGTACAGGAATAGCTGTTTATATTGGCAAAAAACGCTGCCGGAAATTCATGCAGTATCTGGCAACACTGGCTGTAGCTCCGCCCTAATTGTCTTCATTTTTTATCGCTGCGATATGATTGCGATGACCTATAATCCAAAATTAGACAAAAATTACGAGTAGAGCTCTGTTCTACTTTGGGCTAATCATATCGCAGCATTACAAAAATTAAGAAAATTAGGGCGGAGCTACAGCCAATGTTCTCAGATACCGCATGCATTTGGGGATTTTCCGATGGCGCTTTTGCCATTAATAGACATCTTTTCGCGCACTTTCTCCCGCCTTGGTGGCGCTGATCACACTCAAGAAAATTAAGAGGTTGGCACGTGGGTAGGGCCGGAAAATTAGGAAAGCCAACTTGAGACCAAAATTAAGCCAAAAAATTACAAGTGGACAGTTCGCATTCCACGCGCCTCTTGCACTCGTTGGCATGACCCGACGCCATTCCGCCGCGCCCCGGATGGGTCACGACCCCGGACCCCCCACCCCCACCCCCTCGACCCTTGAAAGGAGAGCCCGTGTGACGCGTGTCGCCGCCGCCCCCTCTGATTAATCGTCCGGGGGCTCCCTGACAAATGTGCGACCCGTTTTCAACGAGGTCGATGCGGTCCCCGATATTAATAAAAGTCCGAGATTAGCATCGCTGGCGAATGCTAACGAAAAGGGACGGCACAAAAAAGCACCCCCGGATGAATTATGATATATTTTTATCTCTTCTTCTTCCCTCACCCTCACCCTCGCCCCCTCGGTCGAAAACTTCACTTTCAATTATTTCAGCCCACAAGTGCAACGTCATGACACCCCGATCAATCCCCGGCAGATCGCGGATCGAGATTTCGGCCGGGTTCAGCAACGGTAACGGAGGTCGGGGGTACCGAACCCGGCCAGGAATCCCCGAAAAATTCGGTTCCAATCAGGTGCACGTTGTTGATGAGCCCCGCAGAAACTTCCCTGCCATTTTGCATGGGAAAGCCAACCAAAATTAAGCCAAAGCAGTACGAGTGGACAGGAAGCATCAAGACCAAATTTAAGCTAAAACTAGCAAGCATTTCAAATTTTAACTGCGACGCAATATCAGGCCATGATAATTGGATTTAATTTCCAAGCACTGAATTTATAACCTTGTCTTGCATTAAACTGCGATGGAATACCAGACTATGGTAATTGTAATTAATTTTCAAGCCCTGAATACATTACTGAATATTTTTGCAAACTTTCATAGCTGCACATGGGCTTGAACGTTGTACGTTACAACTTAATACATAAGTTAAGTTTGTGTATAATGCATAACTATTTGCATTGTACATGTATATGCAAACTAGACATTGACGTTGTTGTCTTCTGTGTGTCGTTTTCAACACGGTTCTGGACTACTTTTCAATAATTTCCCTGCATTTTACATTTAAATGCAAAGCAATACCAGACTATGGTAATTATAATTAATTTTCAAGTCCTGAATCTAACCCTGTTGTGCATTACAAGTTTTGCAATCTTTCCTAACTGCACATGGACTGGAACGCTGTACATCACAGCTTAATATATCAGTTAGTTTTAATTAAATCTATAGATATGTACATGTACATCACAGTACATGACGGACCTATAGCATGCATAGAAATGGGACTTAGAAATAGTTTTGAAGCAGCACCAAATGTCTAATCAATTCAGCCGCACCCAGCACCATACATATTCTTTTGATTGTAAATACCGTATGCCATGATGCATCACTGGCGAAATTTTTAGAAAAAGCTACATCACAAATTGCGGCAGTTTCCGAGGAACGCCATTGGCAAATATTGAAAACTCAATAGTGATGAGTTTCAAGGATTGATTTCTATGAACACAAAATTAATTTGGAAATGCAGCCTAAATGGGGGATGTCAGAAAACCGTAGTAGGTGAACTCTGAGAACAACCTGTCACAAATATCGATGTCACAACATTTTTCAGTAAAATTAAGGGACCGTCCTAGGCGAAGATGTTGAAAACCTACAGTATGTACAAGTAAGTACCAATCTTCATTTTAAATCTATAAAAAATGTGAAATTTACCTAATACATTCAGGTAGTGGAGCTATAAGGGGCTGTCCACAAGGATCGCCCATCAACAAGTTTACTTTAGACAATCCCTATATGTCACGTCCTGTGATTGGTCGTCGAGGACAGGTTACACTGGCAAATCTGTCCAGTCCTAGGGTCATCTGGCACCAAATTCTTTATTTTTTGCAGCGCCCCTCTTTGCGGGGGTCCAATTAAGGCCCAAAATCGAACAAATTTTCTTATCGGAGGGGGTGGCAGGGAATGATAGATGGCCATCAGATGGGGGTTTGAAAGGGGTCGCTGTTGACAGGCTGACGTGCTGTCAGCGCCCCCGCGCGGACACGTCGCGATCGCCGGTGGTTCGTCGGTGGTCTGTGGTCGTCCGAAAACGCGACCATCAATCAGGCGGAGATGGCAGATTGTGTTCCAATCGCATGATGCATCGATCCTCACCTGGAGATGGTAACGTCTGTCGTCACGACCTTCGTTTTGGGCGTGGGGTGGACCGGGCTGGGGGGGTCAAGTTGACCCTCGTGCACGGATAGGGTACCACGTCCTTCCTCATGCAGGTGGTTTTAAGTGAGGTAGAACAAACTCCGAGAATAGTTGGACGAAGTCTTGCTGACAATAGGGAAATTTCACAAATTCCCATAATGAGCAAAAACCATTTATTTAGAAATAATATCACCATAGTAATTTGCAGTCGTTTTCCGCCCGAAAATGTGCTTATGTTTCTCGAAATTTGATGTTTGAAAAAGGCAAATATACGGTGGAATTTTAAAATGGTAGACGGACATGTTGATGACGTCATGGTTCTGCATCACACGGAAAATGTAATAGGGAATGGAAAGAAAAGTGGGAACGCTGCACGTGCAAAGGTCATGTTCCCATGTTATCGCAATTGATGCAAAATCGTGACGTCATATAAAATGGCCGGTGGTCGTTTTGAGGTGCCGGCGCATTTGTTCGTTTTTCCACTATCGATTTGGCCATGAAAACGTTCGTTGATGTAAAAAATTTACACAAACATGAACATGTAAGTAAGTAAGTCACTTGCCGCTAGTAAGGTACTGAGTTGAATTGAATTCAAATCCATACAAAAAATGTAAAATTCCCCTATTGTGAGTTGCAGTACGTCAGTAGTATAGAAAAAGTCATCTCTGGATCACATGATGGTTCATGCTAAAGAAAGAATTCGCTTTCAATTAGGCATAAATGTCGAGCTTGAAAAGCGGAAAACAGTTATCGATAATCATGGCAATCCATTAGCATTAAGCTGTAATTTTATTTGCTTTCTTAGTCATCTCTGGTCCAAAGTGATCCAGAGAATGACTTTTCCTATACAACTTACGTCCACCTAACATTGTGTTGTCCATATTTCACCCCACAGATTTCAGCATGATGGGGGTGAAGAACAACTAGAGAATTTGGAACTTGTTGGTGTTGGTTAAATGGGTTAAGAAATGATGAGGCTGAACTTCAACATCTTCCCTGGTCAACAGAAACATCAAAGACTGAATCAAAAAGTGAGATGCAGGTTAAAACTCTACCGTGTCTTTCTCAAGGCAAAAAATTATAGAAAATTAGAAGAAACTTACGAGTAGAGGTCTGCTCCACTTTTGAACAATCATATCGCAGCATTACAAAAATTAAGAAAATTAGGGCGGAGCTACAACCAGGGTTGCCAGACACTACATGAAATTACTGGGGATTTTCTTGAGGAGTTTTTTTGCCAATAAACATCTTTTCGTGCAATTTCATTCCCCCTTGGCAGCGATGCTCATACTTAAAACAATTAAGAGATTGGCATGTGGGTAGTGTCTTAAAATTAGGAAAGCCAAGTTAAAACCAAAATTAAGCCAAAAAATTACGAGTGGACAGGAAGCCTTATGCTCACTGCACACTTGTAATTTTTTCTTAATTTCGGCGAAAATTTTTTTTTTAAGTCCAACATTAAGAAAAACTTAGGAGGAACTTGGCTGTAGAGCTCTGCTCAACTTGGGACCAAGAAATTAAGAAAACAAAGATGGCGGACATGCGCAGAAAACACTTTATCGGTAAACTGTTTCTATTGCGCATCTACGAGATGGGCAATAACTTTAATTTTCTGAGCAGTTAGGGATCGGAATTCTGCGGAATTTTCGCTGAACATTTGATCATTGTTCATGTATTGAGCTCTGATAAAATTCCAGGGTTTCGGGTGCCGTAGTTATCGCAGACCGAAACGACAAAGTTCGTTATCGTCGATTGACGAACGCCGATCTCGGCCACGAAAACGCCTCGAAAAAGCACTTTCGAGGCAGTATTCGTGCAGAAAACAATCAACACGTTATTAGGTATAGCCTAAACTGTAAGTTTAAGTTGATATTGGACACAAATTAGATTTAATTTGGTATCGCCGAAAAATAAAAAAACGGCCGATTACAGGGGGCCCCAAAAGTCGGCCGATTGTAGTACCCAGTTTTCCATTATTTCTACGGCGCTTTTGTCAATAGACAACTTTTCCTGCACGTTCTTTCCAGTTGTTGGCGCTGCTCAAAAATTAAAAGATTTCATGTGTGTAGGGTAGGGAATAACGAGTTGACGAAATTAAGAGAAAATTTGGCCAAGAAATTACAAGTGTGCAGTGAGCATTAGAAGGACAGTTTCTACCACCTCGGTATAGTTTCGTATAAAACTTCGCTCATTATGAAGGATAACGGTAGGTGAGCAGGGTCCCATACACGTAGGTGTGGACGGTGTTTCAAACTTTCGTTTTTTAGGACATTCAGTTTTGGGGTTTTAACAGTTTTTGTTGCAAAGGGGCGAATCCTCCGGGATGGGTCCGTGGCAACGCTCGTTGGATCCGCCCCAGCCCTCTTTTTTCCCACACTCTCGGTCCGTCCGTAGATGGCCGATTAGGCGTTCAATTTGCCGGCCAGGGGCTTCTCGGTGCGGGGGTCAAGGGGCGCCGCATTCCTGCGTTATCTCGCCGCTTTGTTTTCCTTCATCATCCTCCGATTTTTGCATCTTTTTTCCGCTCATTGGCTATAATTTACAGCGGCTAATTTCCTCCGGGCCCCCCCCAACCCCTTCGATCGCACCCGGGGTCCGCCTCGGGCCCCCGAGATCCCGGGTCAAAGGTCAAAGGTGAGGCGCAGGGGCCGCGCGAACGAGTTTCGCCTCCGATACGGTTTTTTTTGTGCATCTTTGAGACTTTGATGGAAACAGCGTTAAATGAGCAGGTTTTCTTTTTTAAAGAAAGCAAGTACTGTATGTTGTCAGTCAGGATGTGGGTTTCTGCCCCCTTACTCGCCCCTCAAAGATGAAAAATAAAAATTTTATACTGCATGCATTATTGGCAAGCAGTGCCTGACTTGATTGTTGGCTGATTTCAGGAATCTTAAGCCTTCAAAACAACCTTTTTCACCTACATGTATACATTACAACTGGACCAATGTGTTTCACATTTAGGACCTTGCATCGAGTAGGAGCTGTGAATATTTGATATACCCTGTATACGAAATTCCTACAACTTCTATACTCAATTTTGGTTGTCTTGCACTATGTCCACTCCGTCATAGACACTATGAAAAAGTGGGCTTCTACTCGCAGCTTGTAGGCTGGCAGTGGTTGCGTCATTGCTGTTTTCAATATAAATTGCATTCAGTATAATGTTATCGCTATTAAAATTAGACCAGCTTTTACAATTATCGCACCAGGCGACGCTATAGTAGAACCACGACGTGATGGAACTGGGCTGAAAGCGCCGACCAATATAATCCAATCGCCAGTTTGCGATAGACTAAGTCTAGTATTTCGCATACAGCGCCATTGGTGAGAGGAAGGAGCTCAACAAAAAAAAAACATTGGAGGCGCTTCAGCTCGAGACGTCAGCCATTTTCCTTTGAACAACTAAAAACCAGGAATCCCAAATCGATAAGCGACACCTCTCTGATTGGCTGTCCTTCAGTTCCATCAGTTCGTATATACTATAGCTGTCTTACCAACTATTTCGTTTACAAGTTTTAGGCGCACCACTTGCATGCCACACTTCGCGTTAGTACATGAAATACTATTATTTTCGAATATATAACATTCTAAATATTATTAAGTCCAGCATTTCAAATCTTGTGTTTATAAAATTGGGTCAATGGCGTTCCTAAAACGGCCCTTAGGCTGGCAGTGATTGCCTGGCGGCTAGGGGCAGCTAAATATTTAAATAACATTTTTGTTTAGTTAAGACATGATCCTTCTATGCCTACTGATCTTCCAGCCCCTCTCTATATGTGAAAAATAAGATAAGGACTTTTGTTTTCACAGGTGGCGCTGCAGTGAGTAGTGGACAATGCAGCTACATTTCGCCGCTCCAAAACGGACTTTCAGGCAATTTTCGGTAAGAAAATAAGCACAAACCAATTAGACAGGGCCTAAACTATAACGTTAAGTCCATATTGGCCACAAATGAACATTAATTTGACATCGGCGAAAAACAAACACCGATGCAATATAGAGCAAATTCAGCCAATCAGGTGACGGTATGAGTGAAACAGCATACGATAGGGCAGATGAACGTGGTTTCTTTACTTAAGGCTCATTACAACAGAAAAAAAAATCCTTATAGATTTTGAATTTGGCACCACTGCAGGCAATCGGCAGTTG
>JAQFYZ010003893.1:0-12348 GCA_034695085.1 Cylindroiulus punctatus | reverse complement strand
TTCCATCTCCCAAGACATCTTCCATCTCCCAAGACATCTTCCATCTCCCAAGACATCTTCCATCTCCCAAGACATCTTCCATCTCCCAAGACATCTCCCATCTCCCAAGACATCTCCCATCTCCCAAGACATCTCGCATCTCCCAAGACATCTCGCATCTCCCACGACATCTCGCATCTCCCAAGACATCTCGCATCTCCCAAGACATCTCGCATCTCCCAAGACATCTCGCATCTCCCAAGACATCTTGCATCACTTCAGTCATATCGCATCACTTCAGCAACTCGAAGATGTTCACACAAGCGAACACCAAATGCGTCCCTTATTTGACGCATCTTCCACAACAAATTACCAATTCACGCGTTTAGCATCCCACACATAAAATCCATGGAGTCACATCCATTTTAGGAACAGACGTCTATTGGCACAAGCGCCGGCGCAAAATCCCCAGTCTGGCAACACTGTCTGTAGCTCCGCCCTGATTTTCTTAACGGTGCGATATGCTTGGCTGGCCATTTCTCCCTAATTTTCAGTAGATTATTATTCCAAAATTAGACAAAAATTACCAGTGGGCAGGGAGCCCAAGGTCCTTTCCCCAACCTTACTTTTCAGACCCCCTAACTCGAATTTAAGACGTTGCAGGAAGATATCGTTTTTGATTCTGGGAAGGAGATGCGTCTTTTGTGCGCTGGGGATTTTTCCCTTTTCTCCAAAACTTACAATGGAGGCGAGTTGCACGCGTTGCATTTATTTCATTAAGGGCCCTTTTGTTTGCCATTTCAATGAAAAAGCGGCTAGATTTCGAGGGACCTGTCGTCGATGAATGCCAATTATAAATGGCACCAACTTAAAACTAAAGTGCTCCTACTGTACGCTACAATCGAATGTATCCGATGGAAGGTTGTGTATTAAAGCGACATATATTAAGCCCCCCGGTGGGTGGCGCTGCTGCATATAGGTAATTATAACGCCGCGCACTTGTGGAAGCCATCTCTGGAGATCCAACCCCTGCAAACCCCCGCCGATGCATAATTAGAAAGTGAGGGGGTTTTAGCTTTCATGTTCGCTCCAGAACAGAAACATGTATTGAATTAAATATAAATTACGGAGAGCATTTTATTGAAATTGCATTTACTAAGTCATAATTCATAAGAGCAAACAAACAAAAAAATAGCCCCTAGCACCAGCGAGACGGATCGGATGACAGGCACTGAGGCAGGGGGCGGGGCCAGGTGCATTGTGGGGGAAACAAATGCGCACGCGCGGGATCTGAGCTCATTCTAAATAATGCTAAAAACACACTTGCATTATGTTATGTTTCATTTACGCTCAATTCAGATTTAATTTTCATTTGCAGTATTTTTTTCTATGTACTAGTGTAAATGAATATTGCAGTTTGCATGTATATCTATTTGCATAATGTGTACACATTTTTTGTATATATGTGATATGTAATATATATACACATATTTGACATTCTATGCACTGCATATTATTTTACCATTTTTTATAAAATGAATCGTTTGCCATTGCTTAATTATACAAGTGTATATTTTCGTTGTTTTCATATTTTTCATTTTTTTTCACATATTCATTTCATGTATTGAACGACTGAACGGATAACAATAATAAAAAAAATATTTTCATTTATTTTCACTTCATTTAGATTTTATTTTACATTTCTTATTTTTTTATTTAATATATTTCATTTGCATTTCATTTTATTTTGTCTGCAAATTTTTATCATTAAAAACCCAGCAATCGAGAACTCCACACTAACTTGAAATTCACTTATTGAAAGTCTTCAGATTTTACAATTTGAGCAATAAAATATGCTCATTCGAAAAGTTTGCAAAACCAGACCTTGGCAGTTAACAATTTTTCAACCCAATTTTTAATTGAATTCTATTTAGCAGTAGTATGTGTTTATCTTGCCTCAGTATATTGGAGAGTATAATTTGCAGTATAATTTGTAAAACAAAAGTATGCTTGACTGAAATTCGGATTATGCCCTGCTCCGCCATAGACGCAATGCGAAAGTGGGCTTCACCTAACAGCTCGAATGCTGGCAATAACATTTTTGCTAAGTTGAGTCTAGGTTGTTTGCATTTGTGCCGATTTGGAGCAGGGCATAATCCGAAGTATATCCGAATCACCTGGGATTTGAGAACCACGTTTTAAATTTTGGAACGTTCAACTTCCATAAATTAATCTACATGAATACCCCTGGGAAAACATACATACATGTATTCTTTGTTCGTGCATCCAATCATTCTCTTAAAGAATGAACATTGAAATTTTTCTTTTCACCCCACGAGATACAGCGTGACAGTTTCGGGTCAAAAAAATCCCCAAAAATTTCATTTCATCGCTGATTGGGTAGTCCCAACTCCAGCATTGTTTTTACTTGTTGGTTTATATTTCTGCATAAGCACTTTGATTAATGACGCGCGCGTTTTTGTAATCAGCAAACAAGATTAAGTGCGCAAAAGTGCTGAATAATACTTTTTTTTAAATCGTATTAATTAATAATTTGTTCGATAGATCCCGCATAAAGCGTGCAGCGTTGGATGTGTAATTCGTATTTGCGCACAATGGCATGCGTGGGTGGGGGGATGGGGATTGAATTAGGCCCGCATCCCACATGCTAATATGATTGAAAATACTTTGCCAACTTTGGAAGATTGTGCTTATAAAATTCAATGGAGTTTTTTCCGAATAATGAATCTAATGGTTGATTTTGTGCGAATGGATTTGAATTCATTCCATTACATTATCACATGGATCCAAAGAAACCTAAGTTTTCCCTGACATTTTCAGGTTTAAAAGAAATTTCCATGCAGAATAAAAATGTGAAAATATGGCATATGCCAATGTAAAAACTGCTACATTGTTCATTGTTTATAAACATGAGGTGATGACAAATTTCAATAAGGAATCAGCAACAGAGCACACATTACAATTTCATTATGGACTTATTCCACAGAATTACTTGCTTAAATTTATAGCTTGAGTTTCTTGATTTCTATATCAAAAGATTTGTTAAATTTCCCTGATTTTTAAAATAAATAAATCTTAATTGACTTTTCCCTGATTTTTCCAGGCCTTTTCAACTTCCCTGACTTTTCCAGGTTTTCCAGGTCTGGGGGAACTTTAATATATCGACGTGATGGAATGGTATGGAAACTCTCCATGCCTTAATCCCATTCAAAAATATTTGTGGAAAACGAGAAAATATTGCAAGTTTGACATTTGAAGTATGTGCAATTTGGAGGAAAATGTCTATCATGTGTGGGAAATGTTAACCCAAAGAAATGCGAGTAAATTATAACATCGTGTCACATTGAATTAAGACTGTTTTGGAAGTCTAAAGTCGTGTTACAAAATTTTGAAATATAAGGTTGCATGTTTTTTAACTTAATAATTTTTGTGTTGCAAGATTTTTATCCCTATGGCATTTTTGATTTGGTGACATTTCTTTGCGATTTCTTACGTATTTAATTCAGACCATTGGTGATTTTAGGAGCTAATAAATTGCTGTAGCACAATGTGCATGTTTGATTGTTTTAAGTCAACTGTTATAGGTAACCTATGAAACTGCTGCATCCTCTGAATGCTCCAAAAATACTCCAAAAATCAAGTGTAACCTGACTTGTTTGGAGCTGAAATTATTTCCCAAAGTAAAATGATGAAAGGAGTTTCTTCTATACATGTACGTGAAACTAAAATGTCCTAATTTTGCCTGAAAAGATGAGCCAAATTCCCTATTTATGTGAAACGATGGCAAATTTTCTACATGTGTTTCCAACAGGCTGAGGAATTTCTAATTAATTTTCATGGAAAGCAAGGATTTTTTGGGGGAAAGGATGAAAAATGCTCTATACTCGACAAAGGTAGTTTATTACTGTTCTTGTTTTCGAAGTTTCAGGATGGCGTTTACCGCATATATTTTTTAAAATTTCCCCTATTGCTAAAAAATGCGACGCCTATGCAATTATCATTTGAAAAATATCTTGTAAAATAAGCTGGGGGAGTGGGAAGGGCATATAAAGTAGCGCTGGTGTGTGGAGTGTATCCTGGTATTATCTTTCAATCCAATTCTCTTCTGGAAATACATTAAGTATTCCACTTAAGTAACTGCTTATGCTTCAAAATAACCCATAAATCTCGCGGCTGCGAAAATGGGTCTCAAAAATGCAGATTTCGGCGTTTCAATAACTGCCACCCCCTGGCTCCTCCTCCCCCACCCCCGAACACGATACCCCATACAGGCAAATCTAAATGCGGAGCATTATGACAAACGAATGAATATGGCTTTTAATATGATAATACAAGGAACCTTTTGTCAGATTCGCGTTTTGATAAATGGCTAAAATTTCACTTTGACAGACAAGTGCTACAGTTCCTAATAAAACAACCGTGTCTAATTCCGCTCTTAAAAAGGCTGAGAAAAAAACAAATAACCTCAACTGATGCAGAGCAGGATTGCACTTTGGGGATAATGGGTGGTCCTGTGGGGAGTCCGTCTGGCCACAGTGGGGCGACAGAGGCGCCCCCTTGACGAACCACAGTCAACGTCAGATCCGCCATGTGGGGAAAGTGGTTTTGAGTTGTATAATACTTTAAAACAAAGGTAACTCATTGAAATACAGAATACATTGGCTGCATATGCATCTATTAGCCATCTAGCTGTTCAATCATGCTTTCTGTCCATTCATAATTTTTGGGCTTAATTTTGGTCATAAGTTGGCTTTCCTAATTTTCTGGCCCTACCCACGTGCCAATCCATTTTTCATAATAATCAGTGCCACCAAGGGGGAAGAAAGTGCAGGAAAAATGTCTATTGGTAGAAGAGCCGCCGGAAATTCCACAGTAAATTCATGCGGTATCTGGCAACACTGGCTGTAGCTCCGCCCTAATTTAATTTTATAATGCTGCGATATGATTGTTTTGAAGTTGAACAGAGCTCTACTCGTAATTTTCTTCTAATTTTCTATAATTTTTTGCCTAAAGAGAAAAAATATAACTCCAAAATTACACAAAACTTAAAAGTGGACAGTTAGCATTACTTGAACCTTCTTTGTTTTCACTGTTTATTTAAAGATTCATTGCTTGCTCACAATTTTCTCCACAACATCAATTTTTAAATATTGTTCCATTACTTAATTGTTTTAATTACCAATTCAACGAGGTTAGCTAAATTACCGTTTCGCCAATTACTTCTATTTTTACTATTACATAACAACCATTATTTTTTAATAATTAGTATCATTATCATTATCATTGACCCAAAAAGTACATTGATGGATGATCATATTTCGACTACCTTATCCCATCCGAGCTGTGGCCTTGGGATCAAGTGACCATACATGCCCTTGGGAAACCTAAGACATATTGACGATACACCTACTTATAATATGCAATTCTTATAAGTATTGCTGTATTCATCCATTTCATTCCGAACAACAGTTTCCCAAAAGTGATTTTTTTCCAAACATGTTTCACTCCAATACCACGCCTGTATCCAAGAACATATCTGGTGGCAAAACAATATACAACACACATGTACTGGCACCAGTACATGCATGTGGTACCAATAAGTCATTAATCGAGCCCCACTCCATCTTTGGGATAACGAGTGCCAGAGAACGATAATAAAGCACTCGAAAAAAAAATTAGAAATAGGAACAGCATTTCAAGACGCCATTTTAAAACAATAGAAGATTGCAGTTATCTGAATGTCTGGAGGCAGCAGGGAAATCTCAAGTCTATGTACAGGGTGATTTCGAAGCGACACAGTTAGGATAAGCGGTCTTGCATGACTTGCATATGTGATAAAGCAAGTTCCAGACCCACCAAATGCATTGTGTGGAGAACTAACTAATGAATATAATAATTATTGTAATAATAGATTTCATTTCAATAAAGTGATAAGGACAACGATGGTTACTAATCATTTAACACTAACGTCGAAAAATCAGGAAATAGACAAAAGAAATGAAGATTACAAAAAATCATCAAGATTTGCAGTCAAAAACTCTTGATGGTTGCTGGCCATGACAACACTGTCTGGAAGCCCATGTCTGCTGTCTTCCCTTCCACATGGCAGGCAGAGCCAATGGCAAATGAACAATGTAAGAACACAGTTAGGACAATAAAGGAAAACGTATCAACACTTCTTAACGAAGAGTAGGTTGACCCCGAAGGGCTTCTCAACCCAACTCAAACCACTATTGTTTCCATGTACCGACTACAAGCAGTCTAATGTTTCCATCTAATGTGTTAAATGCCACAATGTCTCAATACAATGTAACTCAATCTCTGATTATATTGTAGAGGATGACTAAGTGTTCCAATACAACCTTTTCATTCCTTTTCCTTCTGGAATAAAACCATTATTATTACTATTATTATTATTATTATTATTATTATTATCTTTTCATTTCCTTTAATACTTGGTTTAGATCTAAACCCTTTCAGCTAAAGTAAATGCTGTGGCTGCTTTCAAAATATTACCTAACCTCATCATCAAAGAGTGTTGTCCCAGAATTCTGTGACCCAAATTTCGCCCAAAATCAGAGATAGTTTCTCCAGCTTTCTTCAGTGGATTTCGACTCAATTCCTGGACTGAAAAATGCATTAATTATTTAGGACGATTAAACTGTGGCTGAGTAGGACTGTCATGTCCGGCGGCCATCAATGCGGTTGTGCGCTGTGACTTGGCTCGTGCGAGTCTGGAGGCAGAAGCGCCGTTGAAGTCATTTGGTGCGACGAAATCAGTTTTAATGGCAATAACAGTTTTCTTCACCGCATTTGGTGGCCTTTTATTATTATTCTTATCTCCTTCGATAATGGACACCCGAAACAGTCAAATTCGAAAGTCGCATTCTACGGAGTTGCATTCCGTCCTCTGGCCATCCCTCTGGAATGGTACGGAGTCCTCGCTGGGCCCCGGAGTCTTGGTGCAGGCCCCGATTCCATCTCTGGCTGTTTTTATGGGCACTTAAGAAACGCAGCAAGATAGAAACGGGCAGATGGACCGTTTAACGAATGTAATTGGTCGCGGTCTGTATCTATATGGTTGGTGATCTGAGAGATATCACCCTGTGGCTGCCTTTTCAATTGCTGCCATGATGGACCTTGTGCCAAGCATCTTCAGTCTTGAACATCTTGTAACAGTTTTGGTTGTGCTCATTTAGGTCAATGTTAGCATAGGTCATATTTGCGTAACACGTGCAAATTCCATATCTGGCAGCATTGGAATGAGCATTGGACTCATTGGTTATAACTTGATCTTTAAGAGATGACGTCTGCAGCCAAACATGACAATCATTTTTATAAATAAAAATTTGGGGTGAATCCATCAATCCATCAAATCCATCAGTCCAGTTTTACAACCATCTTTGTTGTACTTCGGAATATACCCTGCGTTCCAAAGTGGACATTATGAGAAAGCAGAGTAGCTCGTAGGCTGGCAGTGATTGCCTGGCGGTTAGGGGCAGCCAAATCAGAAAAACATTTTTCCTTACGATGGGTTTGGTTATAGCTTTCAGCTGATAAAATATCATAAACACAAACATCAAAAGTATACATTGCCATGCGCTATAAGGCAGATGTCAGTTTTGACCAGTATACAATGCATGTACGGTTGAAATACACGTATTACATGTATACATGCGTCATGGAGTAAATTGTTTCTTAATTTTCTCTAATGGCACAAAATTATAGAAAACTAGAAGAAAACTACGAGTTCTACTTTAGACCAATCATATCGCAGCATTAAAAAAATTAGGGCGGGGCTACAGCCAGTGCTGCCAGATACCGCATGCAATTTTGGGGATTTTCTTATGGCGCTTTTGCCAATGGACATCTTTTCCAGCACTTTCTTCCCCCTTGGTGGCGCTGATCATACTCAAGAAAATTAAGAGACTGGCATGTGAGTAGGGTCGGAAAATTAGGAAAGCCAACTTAATAACAATATTAAGGAAGCAGGAAGCATAATACTTCCAGGTAACATAACGTTCTATGCGAAACTTCACTTGCCAAAGTTTCTTCAGACCTGGAGCTGGGTACCTTTGGGCCATGCACGATTTCTATCTGTTACCGTTTTTATGGGCACTTACGAATTGCGCCTTGGAGAGGAAACGCGTGATATGGGCCGATGGACCGTTTAACGAATATAATTGCTGGCGGTTCTGTATCTCTGCTTTAGAGATACATAATTGCAATTTTCCCCGGTGGCTGCCCATTGAATGGCATTTATATTGGACATTATTTGGCACTTTCATATGTTTCTCTCTCTCCTCCTCTGTGGTCGTTTTATTAGGGGAGTCTGATAGAAGCGCTACACAGTCAACTTTGCATGCGTTTCTAAATGGCACTCATCCTAATATTCGGCGTCGTATTATTATTATTATTAATATGCATTTTGTCGGTCGTTATCGCCGCCGAATAAATGCATTCCACCCCGGACGACTCGCTGATTAAGGACCTCCAAATGGGAATTATTAGCGTCGAGAAACGAGATAAATGTTGCCAACATTTTGGATATTAAACTCGATTATTCATCGACTGCTATTCAGATCCACGCCATGGTGGGAGTGACCTTGGGCGTTGCTAAATGAACTCAAAAAACAAATTTAAATTGTTGTCCAGCTCCCCATACATTTCCTTCATGATGCTTCCTGTGCACTTGTAATTTATTTGGCTTAATTTTGGTCTTAAGTTGGCTTTCCTAATTTTCTGACCCTACCACGTATGATCAGCGCCACCAATGGGGAAGAAGTTGCACGAAAAGATGTCCATTGGCAAAAGCGCCGCAAGAAAAGATGTCCATTGGCAAAAGCGCCGCAAGAAAAGATGTCCATTGGCAAAAGCGCCGCAAGAAAATCCCCAGTAAATGCATGCAGCATGTGGCAACACTGACTGTAGCTCCACCCTAATTTTCTTAATTGTTTTAATTTGCTGCGATATGATTGGTCGTAATTGTCTTCCTAATTTTCTATAATTTTGGTCTTAAGAGAAAAGTAACTAAAAATTTAACTCCAAAATTAGACAAAAAATTATATCTGGACAAGTTGGCATAACTAACCAGGAAGTACCTTTGACCCAATTCAGGTGGACTACTCATCATATTATCATGTATAATATATGTATAAAATCAAGTATAATATATGTATAAAATCATGTATAATATATATCATATTATTATTATCAGCAAACATGATTTTATCCATGCTAGTTCCATCATCTTAATGTATATGCCACAGCCTGATCACCATCATCACCAAACTCACTATACACTTACAGTATGTATAAATTTTATCGTTACCCAAACCAATGTTACCCAAATTTTGGTAATTTACAAAGGGTTTCGGAAGTCCATCTAAACCATTTAGGGAAATGCCATAAACACGTAACACTGTCAGCACGTGCACCTAGGTTTAAGTAGTGTGTATCTAACAGATTTCCATATTTGACTTTGGTTTGTTTCACTACTGAAGCGCAATGTGATGTGTTCTATTCAGACCTTGTTTGGCATGTGTTAAGGTAGTACATGCCAATTTTCATAAAGAATTATAGCTAACATTCTTGTATACCTCAGTTGCAGGTTTGAAACAAATTGTGAATCACGTCATGGGTTTCAAGGCAAATTTATGATTCCAAGGTTAGTGTGTACGAAAGCTAATGGACATTGTAGTGTTTCCTTCCCCATGACCGTTAGCGTTCCAGAGGCGACATAAGAGTGACAGTGGCATGACAGCTGTAATACGCATTTAATCCTGGGGGGACACTAGATAACAGATCACGCACACAGCGCTACTCGGAGGATCCATGGGTGGTTTTTTTGCTAGGTTTTGCCGAATAATGGTAATTGAATTTCAACAGTGTTTCAGATGGTTATCCGCTTTCTCAATAGCAGCGCCCATTAGTCATATGGGCACGCCGACCATTGTACCGACTGGGCCCCTGTCATTGTGTCGTGGTACCCAAGGACCACCGACGCATCCTTCCATGCCAATGATCGCGTTTCAAGATGGGACAGAAAAAAGACAGTTTTCAATAAATGGAAAAACGAGAAATTACTGATTGCCGGGGAGATTGGGCAGACAGCTGCTCGGGTAGTCAAGATTGTTACTCTGGAAATATTGTCCCCCTCATGGCGCCTGAATAATTGAATATTAACAATGTTCAACATTTTCAATGAGTTTCAAAATTCAACATTTTCCCTTTCAGACATTGCACCCTTAAGGGTCTATCACGACCGTTGGAGAAATGACGTCAACGTGACGTTTTTGCAGCCAACACGCCAACTGCAGTGATACTATGTTCATGGTTCATACTCAAATTTACAAAAATCATTTCCCTGACTTTCCCTGACATTCCCTGACAACCCAAGTAAATTTCCCTGACCTATAAATCGTGTAGAAATTTTTTTAAACCTGCTCATGAGAAAAATATAATGTTTATTAATATCATCTTTTGGAAATGGTCAGCAGAAATCTCAAAATAATTAATAAAGATGCAAAAAATTATTTTTTGGGATGGAATTTATTTTTCGTTATTTTATTTTGTTGAAAAAACTGTTATTTTCCCTGACTTTCCCTGATTTTACAGCAAAAAACGTAGTCTTCCCTGACTTTCCCTGATTTTACAGCAAAAAACGTAGTCTTCCCTGACTTTCCCTGACCAATTTGCTCTTCCCTGACTTTTCCTGACATTCCCTGACTGTCCAGGTGCGTATGAACCCTGTATGTTCAAAAAATAAGGTACGAATTATTTAATTGAATGCTCACCAATGGATTTCACCATGTACATGTATTTCATCAACTTTTCCAACCTTATCGAATATATTTTATACTCTACCCAATCACCGAAACATCAACAGTCCAACACCCACAATTTTCTAAAAAAAAATATCGCCATTAACCCCTTCAATGGCGCTCTAACTAACAGTTCTCTTGAATTGCTTATTTGGCATTTACCTGGTCCATTTCTTGCGAACCGTTCCTCGTTTCAAGCGTTTTTCACGACGCTTTTTCCCGAAATGGGTGATGCAGACGCCATGACACCTTCAATGAACGAGGACCCCGCCACCTGGTGGTCGCATATCATTCATGGCAGACTCTGCTGCACTACTCCATCAGCACACTACATCATTGCCATTTCGATTCTGTTGCAAGTAAGGGGTTTGGGATCGGAAATCCTACAAGTTGGGGATTTCCCCCTTCGTGGATCCTCGACTCATCGTGGAGTGTTCGCGGTAAAGCTAAGCACTCCGAAGCGAGAGTCAATAAAACAAAACCTTTAGATGTGGAACGGTCAAGAAGACAGCTGAGTGCAACAGACGCCACTCAAAAGACGGAAAATCCATATACAGTATATATATTCATTACAGGTAGGGGCAGTCCAGAAATCCCCTGTATGTCGAATCCTAAGTTTGATGGAGCAATCAACTGAAACTGGTAAATTAACCTGAGTCAGCTATGCATCTAACACAGTAAAATGTGACATCCTGTAATGCCCATATACCCTGGACAATCCTAAAGTGTGAACCTAGTTTACAACCAAAACAAGTTTGTTTTCCAGTGTTATTTTAAAACTTGTTCCATGATGGATATAGTTTTCCATGGCTAATGTGTCCCAATCATGGTAACTTTTGAAACGAGTTTGAAATTTGCTGCGTTCAGAGTTATCACTGCTGGGTGTGAAGAGATAAGGGGTCGTTCAAGTATAATGTCATGATTTGGGGGAGCTAAATTATGCTGGATGACAGAAGGTGGTGGTGAGCAAGGGATGACGCCATCATTGCTGTTTTCTAAAACTTTGGGTTTTAAAGCCATCCAGTTTTGAAACGAAAAACTGTATGGGGTGTCGTTAGAAAACAATATTTCTGCACAAATTTTCATCTAAACTATGAGATTTTCATCAAATTTTCATCTATGACAATTGCCAATTTGCAGGCTTCAATACTGCCATGCAAAAACTTGTAAACTCGACGAAAATATTTAGGTGCACGGATAAACTTATTTATCCTTAAAGTCATGCTAACTGTCCCCTTGTAATGTTTGTCCAATTTTTGAGATAATTTTTTCTTAATTTTCGCTTAAGCAAAATTTTTAGAAAATTACAAGAAAATTACAAGTAGAGCTTTGTTCTACTTTAGATCAATGGAGCTTTGTTCTACATTAGATCAATTAGATCGCAGCATTAAAGAAATTAAGAAAGTTAGAGATGATCAACTAACACTTATCAAAAAAATGGTTGTAAAATACATGCTGACATTGTAAATGTGATAGTCATGTAATCAAATTATTGCATTTTGTATGTTTTACTATTTTAATATTA
>JAQFYZ010003892.1:0-12349 GCA_034695085.1 Cylindroiulus punctatus | reverse complement strand
AATCGCAAACAGGCGATTGCATCCTATTGGTCATGGACATACGTCACAGTCCATTCTTTGAGCGAAAATATTATAGTTACCAATTCAATGTGCTACAATTGTAGAGGTCATTTCTCGTGGTGTTGCTGGACGTTTGCCTTCAGATAACTTTTAACTGCGCCGGATGTTGATTTCGACGAAAACTGGTAGGATGTACATGTACATGTATATTGCCCTGCCCATGAATCATTAAACTTGTACATGCATTATTCTCAATAGCATTAGTTAAGAAAACGATGCAGTCAATAAAACAAGTTGAATTGCTAAAAAAAATATTTCGTGATGATTTGCAACTTGTCTAATTGCTATCAGACAGTTTTTTCATCGGACGTCGGGCAACTTTCCAATGACACGCGTTGTTTTTCAACCACACTATTAATACACTTTTGAGGACGCTGAGTGTTACTTAAGACACCCTTTTGACGGATTCACAAATTTATTAAGCACTTGAAAACTTGCTTCTAATTGGTGGATGAAATTTTCGAATCTTGTTTGGCCATGCATATCCATTAACCATGGCTGCTCGAATGATGACGTCAAAAAGCAGCGACGGTCAAACAGGTCGTTAGACTTTAGGTTAATTTATTATTACCTGAGCTTGAATTCTTATCTCAAGGGTACGTAGGAAAGGATTTTTTTATATAGAAACTTTTACTCATGCAGTTGGCCGTTGCCTACTAAATGAGTGATTGTATGCTGTGAAACTGCAAATTGTTTCACATTGTACGTCGCTTTAGATGTCGTGCTGCCACCTGGTGTGTCTTAAGGATATTGTCACACTTGTTTTACCTGATACATTTTTTTAACCCTGTACATTTTTGTGCACGTAAAATTGTTTCAGTCAGATCAAGGCAGAATGCTAAGGGGTTGGGCCTGTTAATTGCCAGATTCGTACATTTTAATCGTATAAGGACCCACATCCACATGCTAATTTTTCTAGCCGACACATTCTTCAACTGGTTTGAGGGGGAGGGGGTTGGTGCTCCTGATTGGGTGGACTGACCGGACCTGCATACCGTCACCTCGCAAATGGACTCATGCGACTCCTGTAAATAAATGGCGATATTGTGAGGGAAGCAAATTAAGCTTCTTTCAGAAATGTTTGAGTTTACCTTCGTTCGTCGACCGGTCTTATATCTGCAACTTCAGTCCCTAAAAGAATGCTAAAATGGAAAGTTGGGTGAGCAATTCACAGCATGTTGTGAAAGATTTCGATGCTCCGGGAGATGATGTTTTTGACCGATCTCTGCTCCCTCCTTGTAAATCCACTCTCACGGCTGTGACTTGGGTAACAACAACTTTCCCTTTTCATTGCACTCTTGAAATAACAGTGCTAAAAGACTGGATAGAAAGAACTGGCCGTGGAGAGTCGCCATCAGACAGAATGTTACTTGCCCAACGGTAATGTCAAGATTTTGTATCGATTCAACTTGCACTACCTTCGCTGCACTGATAAAAAGTATTATGTATGCGTAAGGACGAGAGGTAAAAAATGTGATTTCAGGTTGCCCATGGCACGACTGCATTTATTTTAGATAACCCAGGGAGGAATTGCATGCACTCCTCTCAAAATTTATTATACTGGGAAGCCATTATTCGTTTTTTACTTAGTATTTTTTTGTGTGCAAAATTGTTGAAGTTTTAATGAATATATCATTTGCGAATTTTACCAAGCTGGATTGACTATACTTGATTTGAGACTCGAAATTAGGGTGCTTTGATTCGAGACACCTCAACTCGGGCAAAGTGAGCACGTGACTTCCTGCTGCTTTACTTCAAGGAGAAAGGTGTGATATGGGGTTGCATTGCGTGACGTCATATCTGCATGATTCTTGTACCCCTTTTAATTTCATTTACGAATTGTTTCGCGCGACACTGTGTGTGGTTTATTTGATTCGGTAGGGACTTGGAGGAACATCAGACATTCGTGTGTCTAGACTCTAGACTTATTGTAAACGTCACACCCTTTCTTAATGCACGAGGTATGTCCAGTATGCAAATTCATTTAAACTCTTTGGGGGCGCCGCTTCCTCGTTCACGTTCATTGCTAACACTTACTGCTGAATGGAGCCAAAAAGGTGGGATATTTTCAAGAAGGAACAGGACAAAATGACCGATGTTTATCTCAAGGGTGTCCATTAATATTGTCACGAATGTCCGCTCATATTCGACGTACATCTTGGCTTGTCTGTCAAATTGCTCATAAGTATTGGTGTAGACCTACTCGGTGTTCATAACATACATAACAACTGTACGGCTATTGTTTGTTCACTTTTTTCAAAGTGTTCATAATCACGTATTCATTTTTTTGTTGTCTTTTAAATGCATCTACAATGTATGTGTACCTTCGATTGTTTTTATTGTTTCAAACAAAACTCGAAATATGTGTAGATTCATACTTATACATGTATGTACTAACATTAGGCTGGTCATACCATAATATTGTTCCTCCAACCAGAGTTGTATACATTACGTGCCATTACAATAATAGCATACTGTACAATATGTGTGCATATTCATAAGACTTACCAATCAGCGGGTATATCACATATTGAAATTGTGATTGTCTTCTTTCAAAGCTTCAACTTGAATGTTCTGTATATTTCTGTACAACCCAGCTATGCCCTGTGTCTATGTGATTCAGTATACACGTCCATTTTGCCAAAAACTGGACATACAATAAGAGTGCTTCATATTCTGCATAATTTCACAAAGTTGTTTTTGATTTCGAACAATGACCAGACTGTCTCAACATTCAATCCTAACATTGGACCATTACTGGTGCACCATGGCCATGCAATCTAAACAAGCTCTCCATGGACATTATACATTAACAAATGCAACTTTTCCTCCACAATTTTCCATTTTTTGTGGCGAATTAGTGGTTCGTTACATGGTCAAACCTTCCTATATGGCATTTTGAACCTATATTGTTGCACTGCAGAGGTGAGGAGCTAACGCCCTTGCGCTCCTGGCCATGTAAGAGTTGCTTTCTTCTTCTTCAAAACCCCTGTAGAGCATAAACAATTTGATCATTTCCCCCGCATTATCTTATTGCAGAACGTAACCTTTCTGAAAACCCCTTTCAGAATTTCTAATAGTGTTTAGATTCTCTTGAACCTGAACTGATTTAACCGTAATAACGAAAGCGTTTAAGAATGGCTGAAGGTTCACCCCGAAAAAAAATGGAGTGGAAGTTGGCATTCCTCTCGGGCCATTTATCATGACGCCATGGAAATGCGTTTACTTGCTTATTAATATTCAATGTAGGACTTTGTGCTGATGACATCGCGTACCTAGAACGGAACCCATAGTAACGTTCGATGGGAATTTCCGAAGTTATTGTCTGGCCAGATTGGGAATCGCTGCTTATATTATTCGAGATAATGACTGGGAAATGCAGACTTTTACAAACCATAATCAAAGTCATGCATGTCAACTTGTCATATGTACATGTACCTGCATGGGAGTGGAAGGCTTCAAGGCTCATCAAACTGCAAATGGCATGTTACATGCACATGTAAACATGCTTAACTTTAGGCAAACTTGAACACGATCAAATGTGGCGAAAAAGAAAATTTGCATTTGTAACAGGTTTTATTCTGTAGTGTAGCTATTATCGTTAGTGGAAATGTTTTACTCGCTTAAAAAGTCGCGTTGGCAAAAATGGCTCTGTTTTGATTCGAGAAAATATTTATTGGTCGTATACCCCATTCCAAAATCTGCGTCTGCATAAGTGCACGTACAAATTAGTTTTCGAAATTCAGTTCATCGCCGCAGTGAATTTCTCTACCCATTGCCAATGTGCTTCGATTGTGCATAGCAACTCAGCATGCAACCTCTCCTAGCACTTTTCTTTGTAAATTTCCATCAAGGTGCGTGCTCGTGAATTTTGATATAGGGGTTAGAACCGAGTGCCGTGCCTGAATGTTAGACACCAAACCCCCCCAGAACCTAGAATGTTGCGGGGAAAATGCATGATAATGAATGAATAATTAATTATATGGAGGCATGCGGAGAATGAATTTCATGGACACGATTGGAGCCTTTTCTTTTTTCTGAGCCGTGCTTTGTATATACAATTTAAGTTGATTGCATTATAATAGACCTGCATGGGCGAAATTATGCTCGAGAAAGGAAGATCGATCTTTTCGGGGGACCAAACCCCGAACATTTAATCAGTAATCTGAAAAGTAAATTTCACGTAAAATTGACCTTAATTCATGCAGTCTCCGCCTTAGTGGCGTAAATTAAGAAAACATTTCGATTAGGAAAAGCAGCCCATTTGAACGCCATCCCACGAATGTGGAAAAAGTTATTTGAATAAGTTATTGGTTTGAGATACATGCAGTTGCAGTATTATAAAATCAACTTTTGTTTAGAAATGTGCACAAAGCATGTATATTTCAACTCTACTTCTCCAGTAGACATGAGTACACCTGCCTCGATGTTGGATTTGGTCCGAATTTTGAAAATGAATGCGGTGAAAATGTTTTTTTTTTTTTTTGCTGTTTTCCAACCTCTAATCACTGATATTCTTTCTATAGTCGGGTTTTGGTGCTAAAATGAAAGTAGTCACGGAAGAATATTTCCTAATCGACCCCGTTTTCAGTATATAATATTAATTTCCTGTGTATTTTTTTACCGATTCTTAAGTCAATGCGTGCATTGTCTTTTTAAGGCTTAGATTACGGCGTACTTAATCTTCTTAATAAAGTGTAACTGTGTCCGTGCGGTGTCAAGAAGCTAAAACAACAAAGGTTTATTTTGTAATCAACGCAGGCCTTTCAACTTCCAACGTAAATAATTTGGTAAATTAACCTAAATTTGGGAGTACAATCGAACTCTTTTTCTCGTCTCTTGATACTTGAGCATGCCATATAAGCTTAGCTGGTCGGACGAAAGTCGGATAGTATTTAATTGAAAATTTCCCCTGTACAGATAATGCAGATTCAATTAAATTATTGGGGTTTCTTGCCTTATCTCCATGGCACGCAGCTCCATAGTGGCGAACAATGAAAAGGGGAAAGCTGTTTGGCTAACATTCAAATTCGCGTGTATAAAATCGGTAAATTGGCAATGTTTTCTGCATTCATTGCTAGGCTAGTCATTCTGGGTATAACTTTCATTATATTAAAAGGGGTTCATTGACCGCCAATGAAAAAGTTATTTACACGCGTTGCTTTTTCTGCGCTTATCATTAACGATAACTGTTACATGCATCTCTGATAAATTCATTCATTCATTGATTCGATCGTTAAATGTCCCCTTAGATGATAACAGTAATAGGTGGAGGTGACAGGCGTGTCTCTCGTTAATGTGACGAGTCGTGTAAACTGTCTTATTATCATATTCCATTCACACTTTCGTGTGAACTTAACCAATTGAAAGTTCTGGCGTGATTTCTCACCTGGAAAATCAAGAATTTTAATATATGGGAATGCGAAATAAACCATCCCAAATGTAAGGCGATGGCGATTACTCCCATCTTCTTTCACTGATGCTTTTAAACTGTATTGAAGGTCATGATGCTTCGTTATGAATAACTTTTAATATGCATTCCATCAGGCTGTTGAAACGCTTCTACATGTAGATTAAGAAAAACACTGCGATTACATGACGACTACTCTTCACCTTAAAAAAGGCTGCGATGCATTGCGTTACTTTGGTTTGAGTTGATATGAATGTTGCAAATTACCCGAAGTCGTCTGCTTCAGGGCTATATAAGACAGGTTTGCATCCGGCCACGACTTACTTAGATTAAGAAACCCTGAAGTTTGCAACATTTCCCAGGAATCTGCAGAATTGTGGGAGTTTTGAAAACCTTGCCAAACTTAAAATTAGAAACGTAATCGGTCGGTGTTTTTTGTTTCGCAACATTTTTAGACATTTTTGACAACTTTGAAATGAAAAGCTGACATCTTTCACGAAATTCGATTTGGTTTTGTCAGGTTAGAGAAACGGCAAAGCTAATACTTTCATGAAGTTTAAAAGACAAAGGAAAATGTCAGTCTTCATCATTGTTTCTCGCACTATCTCTCTATACAATAGGTTAAAAAAAATTACAAAAAACTGTCTCTTCACTGCTGTAGATGTTGATGGTGGCGCCATCTGTTTTACATTAAATGCAAACAGACAAAACGTTTTGCTGTTTTGACGTAAGGGCAATGCTCGAATACTGTAAATCTTTTCTGCCGAATATACTGCAGCCTATCATTTTTTGCAGAAAGCATGATGTACTGGTTGCAGGCCCGTACACGGATTTGAAAATTATAAGCAAATTATATTTTTTATATAGGCTACACTTTCCGAAAATTGGGCATCGTGGTTGTGCATAGCTACAGTATAAGCCCAAGGCATCGAAAGTGCAGGACTTACTTAACAAGCTTTTCTACATCGTTGCCAAAAATAAAAAAAATGCATTCAGTTTTTGCCTAAGGTTGTTTTTAAACAAAATTATTGGATCGCATTCGAGCTGCAGGTATTCGAAAGTGAAATCATTAATCATATATTCAACATTAATAAATGAATTCGTAGACGAAGATATTGGAGGCAGACAGTGTACATGTATCTACATTAGAAAGTCATTAAAATGCATGTACTTATTTTCTGACCACAAGGACTGGCCAAGCAACTTTACAGAAACTAATCCGTTTCTGTGAAAATCTAAAGGTTATTTACCTCCTCGTATAAAACCGATACGCGTTAATATTTTAAACGATATCAGATATTTCCGCTTTGCATTTCAGCATTTCAATTACTTTTTTCAGGTGCATTTTAGTGAACCCCGTTATTGTGCACTGTACAGTAGGTCGAACGAGTTTGTGATGGAAATGGTTTTCATTTCTAAATTTGAATGCACAAAATCCGATTTTCCTAATATGGGAAAAGCAATTAATTTAGTTTATTGCAATCGTTGATTGTCCAAGAATCAGAGTTTTGTATGCCATGCAATTTCAGCCATCGACATACAAACTGAATTCCTCTTTCACTTTCAGCTATACAGTATAGCGCATATACAGTATATTATGCTGTATAGAAAGTTAATATGCTAATGGGATAAGTAAATTTAAACCAGGTTAGTGCACGATGCCGGCGGTGTGAACCAAAGGATCGAATTTGAAAACCTAATGACTTGTAGAGGAGAATTTATGGCAGTTTTCGAACTAATCTGGCTTATAAATTTGAAACTTTGACAAGTGCGTTAAAAACGATTCACCCAAAATGGGTAAATCAAACTTTCTCGTTTCTTAATGGGATTATAAAGTTAAATGGCACCATTAAAGAAAGACAAAAAGTGAGGCATTCTGAAACTGCTGAGATTTATGATATACATTGTACATTGTACATGTAGTGAACTTCACCTGTTTCTACGGGACACATTTGAGGAAACATTTCGGCTACTCCGGACTTCATGAGCAGCTCTAGTTATTGGCAAACAACATGTAACTTGCATTTCGCAAAAAATTCTTGTCTAACATACTGTAATTAATATCTTTGCGATTCTGTACAGTACGTAATAACAAAATAACTTTGAAATGCCTAATGTTCTCCTACTTGTCGTACAAGGTGATCATAAAGGTTAATTTAAAAACCTGTAGGTTACAAGGAACTTGTGAATTTTGTGAAAAAGGCAGAAGATCTTCTGAAGTTTTTTATTTCGTGTATTTTTTTTCTGGTATGGTCTTTGACGATCACCGATCAATTTTAAGCGCAATTTCTAAAGATAATTGATTTCAAAAAAGATCTGTCCACATTGTAGATTTTGCGCTTACACTGATAGGCGATTTGGTCACATGATACAGGTATCCCAGTTGAGTTTCCTACAGTATGTTGATGCAATTTTCGATGATCGTGTACAGATAACATCGACATGTGAGTGTTGCAACTCTGGATTGCGGATCCACTTTTTATCAACCTTACTAATTTGCCGTAGCAAATAGAGAAGGACAACGAAAAGGGATAATGGCGAAGTGGGGGAGTTCCGAACTGTTTTTCTTCGTTTTTGGTCAATAGAGATTTGCACTTTTACTCAACTTCAGGGCGTGGGAATTGCAGCGCCATCTTCCACCTAACCTGCAGACATGCTTGTCAACAAAATACCTAAGCAAAAAAATTATTGAACTCTTGTATTGTTGACTTGGAAGTTGGATGCATTTTTTATATCCATTTCCTTCTTATATTTTTTTCTGGTCCACCTTTTATGCAATTATGTCTATCGTAGGAGTAATCCGCGTTGCCTCAATTCCATTTTTAAATAAATAATGAAGCTGAAGGGATGCCCGCGGGGCGAACGCCCATTGTATAATTAAAGTGTTCCGCATTGTTTTATAAATTCAATTATGTAATTAAGTTGATGGGGAACAGTTTCCGAACGCTGTAAACGCACTGACACGTGTTTTATGTGCCATTTAGCAAAGGTGATCATGGGGCAAGGTGGGCTGGTAAAAGCTCATGTTCACGTTCCGATAAACCAGAATAATCTTGAAATAATGTACCGTGTAATATTTGCATTTTTTTTGGAATAAAACGGAAATACCAAGGTGCATTAAGCGTGACATCGCAGTTCTGTCTTCAATGCACAATGTCTTAAAAGGTATCAAGCGGCCCCAAGGTCTTAGATATTGAAAATGTTCCCAAATAACACGGGCTGGTAATCGAGCGAAACTGTTCGCAACTATGATGGATTGTACAATGTACAATTGCGTGGAACGAAATGTAATGTTTCCGAAATCTCCCCAAATGCTTCTTTTCTGAAAATTCAAAAAGAAAATTCGGAAAGAAAAGTGAGAGGCAGAAACATTTGCCTTGAGCTCATTCAGTCGTACAAAGAAACGTTTTGTGTATTAACACAAAGAGCATGGCTACCAACCTATGGGACCATCTCAAGCTTCTTGGCAATACATGTTTTTTTTTTTGGATTAAAGTTTGTATTTAAACATAACGAGAATCGTTGTTTAACATGCATGTACTCACCCGCCTATATATGGGACATTATTGACTCCGTTTTGATACTACATGTACGTGCCATTCGTAACACCTGTATACGTTGAAGAAATCCGTTGGTACATAAACCTTGTTGATTTTCAACTGTTCTTCGATTGTGACCTAGATATTGTACCATTATCGTTCTTTTTGACCATAAATATTTTAATGCCTATATAGGAAGTTTTCTTGATCTTGATACGATTTCAAATATGCAGCAGGCAATGTCAATATTTTTCTGGATATATGCTACATATCATCACCACAACATTTATACAAATACTTTATAGCTAGTGCATGATAAAACAAAAAATAAAGCTATATAAAAACAAACGTGTTTTTTCGTTTCGTTACTACGCTGCATAATACGTTGTCAAGTATTGATTCTTTATTTGATTGGTTCAGTTTTTTTTTTTACAATACGTGCCCACAACTGCAGTATCTATAGTTGGGCTATATAGAGGTAGGTAGGTGGAGAAGTGGAATTCACGTTATGATGCTCTGTCATAAGATTTCTTTGCAAGTGATGTTTGGTACTTTGCCTGGAATGCAAAGCACGGATGCTTTACACGAAGTACAAGTTGCATCTTTTTGCAATTAACCTGCATGAGTTTTGAATTGGGACCAAATGTGCCATTGCATCCTTTGACCTAGTACAGCCCCATACTCATATTTGTGGGATACTTGGGCCTCGTACATCTTATGTACTTAGTACATGTACTGCACATTACGTGCCACTGACAACGTTGTTATCATCTGTCAGTTCTATTATGAATCACCCGGTATTCTGTCGTGAGAAATCTCACAATAATCGCTGACGTGTTTCCAAACAATGCATGGCACGCAGCGTTTGGACGTATTGAAATTGCACGGCAATTTTGCGATTTTTTAATCTGCGAATTTTTAGATATTTCCGGCACGTCGTTAGTTTAGATGGCAGGGGAGTAATTTCAATTCGACAGTTTACAGTTGACGGTGTGAACGGTATGAAAATTGTTGTTCACAGGTAAAGTAAACGAAGTACGGTTGTAAACGTACCTTCATTATATCACGTGCATTACAAACACAATAGTTTAATGTAACAGCAACAAAAAACATCGATTGCCTAGTGGCAAAAATGCGATGTTGTTGTTACGTGGTACATACTACTAGGCCATTGATATACACAATTAAAAAAGGACTGAAAAAATTAAAAATGGAATTTTTCTCCGCTAGCTTTTCCGACTGTATACGGTTTTGAAATATTTGACCAACAGAGTGTGAGAAATTTGCGGGGGCGGCCGCGCCAATCATGATTTTTCAGCGTCCATACATGTCAGTGACATTGTAAAACGACAATCGTGCACACTGATATCTATTGCAAAAGCAATCCCGTTCCCCTTGTTTTATTGAGCACGATTGAAATCGCACTCGAGTCTTTTCATGCCTTTGGCCCAAATTAATTTAACCTTCGCATGACAATTAAAAGAAATCTTTTAATTTTCCCCCCGCATGCACGCCATATGGACCACCGCGCCCAATGACTCATTTGTAAACCATTCAATAAAATTTCCAACCCGTTCGGTTCAAGCTGTGTGACATTCTGGAAAATTTCTGACCGAATGATTGGCCACCGAAGGGGCCGAGTATCAGCTACAGATTGAAAGGTAACAGCTGTTTTTAGATAAAATAAGGGAGGTCTTCTCCAGGTGGTTGTGTTTGGAACTGTCTTCGCCATAGGCACATTCCAGAAAAGTTATTTGTTACTGCAACCTTTCCACCAGCGTATTTTTTTGTTGTGAAACGTACATGTATTTGTATATACACTGTACATGTACAATATATCCACATACAATACACGTGAATGTAGCCTATTGAGATTTCCAAATTTAACTCAAACTGTTACATGCACCTATCACTACAGATTTCTGCATTGCATCTAACTCCAAATGCAGTGATCCGGTGAAAACCACATTTAATCAGTGAGCGTAACGAAACAGTTTGCTAAACAGGATTTAATCGATATTAGTCCATTATACTAATTGATATATTTTTATCAAATCTCCAGCTAATGGAATTTGGGTTTCTGGAGTTGTTTTGAATGAAGATTTACGGTGTGTGAAGGCACCTAGGTTCAATCATGTTAATAAGTCCAATTGAAAAGGACTTACACTGTACATGTATAATGATTTAAATCATGAATACTGTATTTATTTGGTGTGATCGGGGCCTAATTATGCAATTTCCAAACATGCCATTTCCAGGTGACAGACTAGGGCAAGTCATATAAACTTTAATGGTTTAGTGTTCGTCAACTGATTGTAAAGCTTGCACATAAGCAAGCATACATGTAGTGTTTGCAATGATTGTTTAGTTTTCAATATTACTAAAGACTCATGATGAGAGTAATTTTATCTGAACTCAAATAGTGGCGCCGAAAGTCGTGTCAGTTGTGAAAGCATGCAGCGACGCCATCTAGTTGCTCGAGTGAACACTTGGTTTTGTATGATATCACTTTCTGATCACCTTTTTGAAGGACAGAAATTGCCTATGAAAGTAAAACACGTCATCGTGCTTTTGTGCGAGTGAATCCAGGCAAGAAGCATTTCAGATAGCAGTTGCCTTCTATATCCGAACTTCTTGGACGGTGAAAAAGTTCATTGAGCCCTCCAAGAGGCACAGAGATTTTTATCACAGACTGGTTACCCTTTAGGGGATTTAGATTTAAAATTCTTAAGAGGATGGACCTTTCAGCATTTTTATTACGTAAAAAACCACGGTTAGCATTTTGCGTTTTTTTGGACGGACACATTGACCTATTCAATGAAAGCTTGGCTGGAGAAAACATTGGTTTGCTCATTCGCAGTTCCTAGAGCTTCGAATATGCAAATTTGACTTTCCAATAAAATAACTATTAGGTCGACCAACCTGGAATGTTGAAGTTCATTGCAATTCTGAAAAAAATAGCATCTGGCGTATTTTTTGCATTTTAAGTAGACAGGATAGTCAGTAAATAGCAATGATGTTATGGACACCATTAAGAATTTTTGACTGGAAAAATGAGAATATAACTTAGCAAACCTAGCTGAAAAACCTATGCAATTTCATTTTCGGAAAATTAGTTGTCACCATGCATGCAAAAGCATGCAATATCTGACATTGTGGTTAGAAAAGTGACACTACAGGGGATAGTCAGTCAGTAAATGGCAATAATGTTATGAACACCGTTAAGATTTTTAGACTGGAAAAATGAGAATATAACTTAGCAAACCTATAGTCGGCTCAACGAGAAATGACAAATTCTGACAGCCAGTCAGAGGGATTCCGCTTATTGACAGCTTTCTCC
>JAQFYZ010003891.1:0-12349 GCA_034695085.1 Cylindroiulus punctatus | reverse complement strand
TCGACAAGTCGAATCGAATCGAATATTCGCTTCGATTCGCGAATGTCGAATATTGCGAATATTCGCGGCATCTCTAACCATAATATATATGTATACTTGTACAGTGTATATCATAGCCTGTGCGACTCATAATTAATTGAATTTTGCAAAACTGGACTTACAATACCTGCGCAGTGAACCATTCAACCTGAACATTGAATAGCCATTGAACAGCCATAATAATTAATGACATGTATACATGGTATACAATAACACATGAACGTCAATAATGCATTGTTTGTTACTGAAAAAATAGTGATTTGATGGCATTTTTTCGAAAACATTTTTGCTCTTGAATAATTATGACTGGTTAAGGGCTGGTTCACCAATTAATGTTACACACCTAATTTTATATACCCCTTTATACCCGTTGACATGATGACCCCTGGTGATGTCGAGGCAACGGCCTTATAAAATATAGGCTTAAACGTAGGTCATGATCTTTTCGGGGGTTTTTTCTGCGAATTTCTCATGAAATTCTGAGAATCGGTGGAACCCCCTTATCTGCGGTCTCGCCCTTAATTACATTTGCCCTTAAAAATCCATCTGCGGGGCCGAAATAGGGTTGAAACACCTTTTTATAGCCGATTAAGAAATAGGGTTAAAAATTCCACCCCTACTTTTACCCCTACGAAAAGCAATTTCGCCTCTTGTTGTTGTTGTTTGGGTTGAAAGTAATTTAAATGAAGAAAAAAATAAGACGACCCAACCGAAGGGTAACCCCCTCATGTTTATTAATATACAACCGTGGCTAAAAGCTGCGCAAAAAAGATATAAAAGTCAAGAAAAGCTACGGCGCTCGTACCCGCATATGCAAATGAGGCAACCGCTCCTATTACGCAACCGCATCTTAGGTAAATGAACTTTTAAATAAGATCTCTGAGAAACAATAGGGAAGACTGTGCAGGCTATTTTTAGACGAAATGGACTGGCGCGCGTACATTGTGCCACAAAAGTTGTGTGTTTCATAAATTCATCTGATGTGAATGCGCTGATATTGTAAGTCCACATGTTCGCCAGAATCATTGAGACCTATGTTGCCTTTAACTGCCTTGTTACATCGATATATTGCATGCCAAACTATTTGTACGCGCACACATTGTATGTCCTTTTTGTTATGGTTCTGTGTAATATAGCCATGGCATTGAAACAACAGTGTTTAACGTACATAACTAGGACTTGCAATATCTGTGAACTTAACCATCGACGTACTGTATATTCTCTATATGCCACTTTCCAAGAGGTTGCTTTTGGTTTTTTAAAAATGTAAACATGAATTCGCCCAAATAGCCGAATTAAGAATTACATGTGTAAAAAATTCAATTCGTATTTCCTCTTTGAAATATTTTCTGCGTTTCATGTTTACAGAAAAGTGACATCTTTTTTCTTCTTGACATTTAACCTTATTACATTGTTTCATGTTTAAATTTGAAAAAAATCAAATTAGCCCCTGGAAAGTGGCTGCATGCATAGCAGCTTTAAGGGGCTTTAAGGGGACGTCCATCGAAGGTCGACTTTTGGACCTTTTTGACACCCTGTATCTGCACCTGTATTCCTGCATGCATGTTACATAAATTGGGCAAAATATTTACTGATACACATTTTATTAAATAATTTTTGTTTTCATTCTCAATTCAGCTTCAATCCATCTTTTAAATGATTCGTACAAGTTTTGAACATTCTGAAATGAAAATATTACACAATTTAGGTTGCTCCTACCTATATATGTAATGCAAAAGATGTATTATAAAGATACTACATTAATAATTACAATGTATTATTGTATCGGTATATTCTGCTTCTTCAAATTGTTAAAATTTGCACATTTACTTAACGTGCATGCAGGTAAGACATTAAAGCTGTGCTTCCACTTAACCATCTATGCTTATTTTTCATTGCATTTTTAAAAAATGCAATTAAGTTTAATTTGGACACGAGAATTCATGTCATACATAGAATGTATAATTGACATACTGAACATAGTTCTGACATATTTGAAGATAAAACGTGAATCGTTCGAGCAAGTGCACATTATATAGGCGTACATTCGTCTCATTTTTCATCTTCAATGATATAAAATTCCACTTCGAATGAAAAACAGCATGGCATGAATTCATTTTTAAAAAATGCAAGAAGCTGCGGCTTCGCGTTTCTAGTCGGTTGCACCGAGGCGAATTAGGCCTGACTGGTAATTGGTGCGAGGAATATAATCGATCGATATTATACAGGGTTTAAAGACGAACCTTTCCGAGAAATAAATTCGGCAATGAAGCTATTTTTAAATGAAATATTGATCAAGGCCTTAAAGCGAAGCACTTAAGGCTCTGCGATGTTGCGACGCTCGAAAATGAGAAAATCAAGTAAAGGAAAATGCATGCGTATAGACGGGCTTTGTTGCCGTCTGCGCATGCGCGAATCGCATAGGGCACCCAGGCACTTTAGGGATTAAATGTGCTTTGTTTCTGTATCAAAAGAGAATGAAAAATTCAAATTTTGTCTTAGGAAGGTTACTAAACACTTTGCGCACATATATAATGTGCATGTATACTCGCGAGTATACCAGTTGTTATGACGTTCAACATGTATATACAGCTTGTATACATTGTATACTTGTATAGATCTCAAATTTACGTCTTCAGCAAATACATGTACGCATGAAAATCTCTACACTTATAAAGGCGAAAAGTGGTTGTATACTTTGTAATATGCCCTGCTCCAGCATATACACTATGAGAAAGGGGCTTCTCCTAACGGCTCGTAGGCTAATGGTTAGGAAATATTTTGAGGGGATTTTAGGTTGTTACGTACATGCATATGCAATGCAGGGTAAACAAATATTCACATTTTGCTCACGTTTGGAGATTCGAATGTTATATTTAGAGCATGGTATATTCCGTAGTACACCCAAAAAGCATCTTACCATGTTAGAAACAGTTTTTCGTCATACCAAATTTACCACTTCAATACCACCTCTGCATCATGACCATGTGAACTGCCGTGGGCTGGCGTTTGGACGTGTGACGTGTTATACTTTAGAACACATCAAACTTTTGTAGTATACATGTAACATATGTAAGTTATGTATCCATAATAGTTAAATTGCTATTATTTATCGATTAACAGGCGTTTAAAACGCGGCGAGTCTTGTGACACCCCTGTATTATGAATTGATATTTTGCTTTGTTTCGTTTTAATAATGCGAGAACACCTGAGATTATCACGCAGTATTAGTCGCCATAAACCCGCATTAATTAGTGCTCGCGACACACAAATTGGCCGATATGTTAAATTCGGAAAATTAAGCCAATTAGGGGTATTAATGGCGGCGTTAATTACTGCGCCGAGCTCAGTTTGGTTTGAGGCCAAACAGAGCTGCTGATTGTATCTCCAGCTGTGAAACAGCGTTTCATTATTAAAAACGTGTAAGCTTAATGCAAAATCCCGACCGTTATGCGGCATCCCAACCGTCATGCGGCATCCCAACCGTCATGCGGCATCCCAACCGTCATGCGGCATCCCAACCGTCATGCGGCATCCCAACCGTCATGCGGCATCCCAACCGTCATGCGGCATCCCAACCGTCAAGCGGCATCCCAACCGTCATTACATCAGCATTTTTCTCGTTCTAATTAGGCATTGCAATTACAAAAAAATTTGCCTTGCTTGCAACTTTATTCTACAACAATACTTGCCAAGTATTGCAGTTGATTTTAATGGTAAACCTATTTACATATACATTGTATTTACAAATAGGTCTTGCATAGCCCACTTATGCTGCGATATAATTGGTCTAAACTCTAAAGTAGAACAGAGCTCTACTCGTAATTCTCTTCTAATTTTCATAATGCCTTAAAAGAAAATTAAAAGAAAAAATTAACTTCAAAATTAGACAAATTTACAGAGGGGGAACCGTTAAAGTGGGAGGGGGTAAAAGTCGACTTTTTGATGGACGTCGTTTATGCAACATCCCCTTATATAGGGTGTCTTGCTGGTGTCTTAATTCCCCCTTCGGACTCTGTCCAGCCAAACGAGCACATGTCACAATGGCTGACAGGTGTTGACTTTTTTACGACCCCTCTGGAAGAGTGGACAGGTGAACAAAAGTGAGTCGCACTGGGATGGCGACCTCCTCAGAGGGACAATTATTGTTATTAGACGGGCGTCGCAGAAAATAGTGATGGGTGTGCACCCGCTAGGGGGCCAAATTTCAACCTTGCTCAGAGCAAATCCATGCATGCACTTCTGGAAAACCGCTGCATTTTCTTACAGATCTAATGACAGGGTGACTAGCCGTCTGGAAAAACCTGGAAATGTCAGGGAAATTTGCCTCGTGTCTGGAAATTTCATGTCACAATTTATTCTGAGACCAGTGCATGGCTATCTATAGACTATAGCCATTTGCTTTGGATACATTAAAATATTGAAAGTAACATAAATACTGTGTTCAAATGGATTAATGACTCCATGGATTTTAAAAGAGGCAGGCAAAACACGACTTTGCCCTTTTTGATTTGGAATTGGTATTAGATCCATAAAAAGCTCGATTAAGATTGCCTGGAAATTTAGCAAAAAGTGTCTGGAAAACCTGCAATTGCTAGGGAAATTTGTTTCAAGCCCTGTATGAGGACGTGATTGGGATGTTTTGCTGCAAAATGACACAAAAAAACGATACGTACGTGAGAAACTGTCATTCTAATCCACTTTTGGAACTCCGAGCCTATTCGGACCCATACTATTGGTCATTTTTAGCATGCCATTAGACGTTGGAGTTCCAAAGGACAGCCTTTATGCATGCGCGTGCTACGCTCACGTTCGATTTTGCATTTTTTTCATCTTTAATTCACATCGCTTTCATTAATAAACGGCGTGTTTTACGACTTAAAACGGCTGAGGTATCTGGCGGACGATTCATTCTGCTGGGTAAGACTTAAATTGAGCGATCATGTTAATTTATATGACTGAAAGATGCTAAAATTGTGTTGTGCTTGGTGGGATCGGCAAGTTAATTCCTATAGCCAAGCAAAATGCAAGTGACCGTTTTGTGCTACGTTTAATGCTTGATCACGCAGTATTCACATATACTGATAGTGTGCATACATGTATGATACTGAGCTGAACTGATAAATTATAATTAATTTTTCTTCAAGATGGCGTCTGATCGAGGGCTGGGATGAAGTAGGATTTTTTAAGTGGGGGAAGGGGGAGGCGTTATTGTTCGGCTTATGTCCCAGGTGCATTCTGCCGCAGTCTCCGCAAACATAGCCGAAAATAGCGTCGTGAAAGTGCTTTTATTTCGGCCATTATTGACAGATGGGCTGCCGAACAACCAGAGTTGACCGGCTTTTGCGTGGCTTCTCAATGGCGTTTTGCCGTCAACCGCCTTTTGGCCTCGCCCCTGCACCACCTGTCAGATTATCAAAAATTATTCCTTGAAAAAATAATAAAATGAGAAGTGTACGCCATTATCATTATATGGGCGCGGAGGAATATGCAAGAGATGGTGGGCAATTTGGCTACATGAAATGCCCTTAGCATAGTGAGAGATGAGTTTAGGAATGTGGCTTGGGTTATGGAGAAAACCCTGAGGGCATCTGGGAAACATTTCGTGGAAAAATCGTTCGGAAATGGACCATTATTCGCGAAATCCATGACTGTTACCGTGTGCTTGTGATACGAAATGATCAGAAGTTGATATGTCATGTGACATGTTCAAAAGGCTCGAAAGCTTTCCATTTTCGAAAACAAATTTCCCTGACCTTTAAAAATAAAACACAAATACGAAACATACGCCAATGTAATGAATAGTTTTGGTATTTGTGTAAAATGTTGAGGAATTTTGTGGAATGATGAATAATGAGTCACTGGACACTAGTGATGAGTCAGTAAGATTTTATTAATTTAGGAAAGGTCAGTTGTGAGTCAGTGGTGAGTCAAACTACTGACATATGTATGGACAAAAGTGAATCATAGCACTTTACGTGTGAATTAAGTGGCAAAACTTTTGATTCACTCTGTATATACACTGTACATGTAGACCCAACGATGTAAAACACGATATACTGTACGGTCTGTACCTCGTACTCCTGATTATGCCCTGCTCCTAATACGCAAAAATGATGCAAATAACAGGAATATTATAGTTATGAGTGGGATACAGGGTGAGTGAAAAAGATGTTAGCATATGAATTTTTTTCACACACCCTGTATAATTAACAATAACTAACATTTAAGTATGGTTAAGATTTTCGTCAATCCCATGTAAGTGGCAAATCGTTTTCTCACACTGTATATATCGGAAAGGGGGATATACTACAGAGTATATGCCCTGCTCCAAATATGAAAAAATATATTTACCAAATTCTATATTACACATGCAGAAATTTATTAATTGTAATACCTGTGAAACCGATATATGAGTGACAGATAATTGTAATAAATTAAGTCATAATATCTATCCTTATGAAAATATACATACTACATACTTATAAACATACTATAATGACAACAAAAATATGCAGTAAGTGGTAACATCTTTTTGCCTCGCCCTGTATAATCTAGTTTCTGGAAACTGTTAATACTCGCTTTATATATTTCTCCTAGATTCGTCCTTTAATAATACCAGTGTTAAATTGATTTCTATGGCTGCCATTCTGCTTTAATTCTCTTTTCAAACGTGACTATGGCGCTCCTCCTAATAAATTCTTAGCCTGAATATCAATTCAATTTCGTATTTTTTTTTTTGTAATCTGCGTGCGGTCTAAGTCCTATATTTTTAATTACGAGGATGGCACGCAACCTCCTTACAAAATCCATCGGCGAAATTAATTTATTCACCAAAATTCAGGCTTATTTTTGTTGCTTCTTCGAACGTTCCATTTATGGAGGCAAGTTTAAGCGCATATACATAAAGATTGAAAAGATTTTATCAAAATTGCTAGGAAGGGAGGCTGCACGAAAAGAAGAAGCCCCGTCATTAATTTTTTATACCGACTGCAGCACTCGGAGCTAGGCCCATATTGAAAATCTAAAAATCTAAGAGAAAGTATTTAAGAAATCGATAAATTGTCCAATTAAATTATATATGCACGAATCTCTCTCTTATGAGAATCTGGGGAGGCGTAAAAGAAAAATGCCCCTTAATTGGTGCCGTTCAGGCCTTAGTGCCTTTACCGACAGGGCGTTTTTAAGGGCATGCCACAAAAATGATAACTTTATGGCTGTTATTATATATTTTTTATCGTGTTGATTTTAGAAATATTTTCGTTTTTACCATGCTAGATTGAAAATGTTTGGTTTATGAAATTTTACGAGGTTTTTTATTGTCATTAGGTGTATTTCCTACATGGCCTTCCTTATTCTACACATGTTTCTCAAAATGTCAACTTGCATATGCATTTTTTTTAGAAATAATTGACACATGTACAGTGTATAATAATTTAAAATTTGAATGCAATTGACTCCATGCCATGTTATTTAATTCAATCATTTATTTATTGCCTTGGCGTATGGGAATGAAATGGAATTCAGAAGGGATTTAAGTGCCCAAAAATAAGGCAAAAATGAAGTTAATCCATGCAACATGTCTGAACAACTTGCATATATGCATTTTTTTTTTGAGAAATAATTGACACATGGACAGTGTATAATAATTTAAACTTCAATGTATGCAAGTTGACATGCTATAATATTTTCTTTCATTTATTTATTGCTATGGTGTATGGGAATGAAATGGAATTCAAAAGGGTCTAAGTGCCAAATGCAAAAATGTAGTTAATTCACGCAACACGTCTGAACAAAGCCTATGACACTATTGAAAATGTAATTTCTTCTACATCAAATTTCACGAATCAGCTATTTTTACATTTTTGACCAAGTTTCGACTTTCCAGTCTTCAATTGCACGACTTTTAAAGGTCTTTAATGGTAACGATTACAACCCTTTTTCTGCGATGCCAAATCGCATTTAAGTGTTAAATTCATTAATGCCATAGTTGTCGAAACGGAGTGCAGTGGGGTAATATTTGCAAACGTGGCTTAATGTAGTTAGTGCCATTAAGTGCCATTAAGTTCAATTAATGTGTTAATATGGAAAATAGCGAATTTTACCAGAAATATATTTGGAGGGGTAAGATTGAGTAACACACGATCCGCATGTATATATTTTATCTCGAGCATGGCCTTACTACCAGCATGAATTTTACATTAAAATAAGCCTACATTTTTTTGTTTACCCCCACCCCCCCGCACTCACCCTCCGCGCGTATGAAATATTCATTTTCCATCAAAAAACGTTTCCCCCACAGGCCTATCTGCGTTCGACGTACGTTTAATATATTAAAATTTTCTGGAGCATCTTCTCGAGTGCATGTCTATAGGCCTTTTTTTTCTCGTAATCCTCTTATCGACGTTATTATTGCCATTTCCCATTTCCCCCCGTTTCCCCTTTTCCCCCAATCACCCCTTTTTTGCTCGCTGCCCACCCACCCCCGGGTGACGTCACGACCAATCAGAACGACCCGTGCTGAAAAATTGATTTTTTTTCGAAGGCAGAACGCGTGACGACGCCCATTGGCCCCGCTCGCCCGCACGTGCGCTCCCATTCGCCCGCCTAATCGATTCGATCCAGGCCACGAGACTTTTTTCTAAATTATGCCAACCTATGAACATTAAGCCTTCAAATATTTATTAGCCGAGCACTTTCGCTACCTTTTCGTCCCATTTTTTTTTTTTTAAGTTTTTTTTTTTTTTTTTTTTTTTTTTTTTTTTTTTTTTACTTTAATTTTATTTTCGCATTTTTTTCGTTTTGGCCTTTTTTATTTTGGCCTCGTTTTTACCGTTGCATTTCTCGGCGTCTTGCATGCGAGCTGAATGCGGTGGATGGTGAGATGCGTGCATTTTTAATTTTTTTTTTTTTTTTCTGCGAATACTATTTTCGTGCTTTTGCACGGCTAGGCCCGGGTCGTCGTAAATCAGTGATGCAAATTGTTCCCACTTTAATTTCCCCGTATGAACTGGAGGACTGATGCTCAGCATCTTAAATTTGGAACAAAAAAAGGGAAAAATTGGAGTTCTCTGATTTCAACATCACTCGAGATAACTTAGCCCTGCCTGTTTTTGCGCTAAAAGCACTGCCTAAAGTGGTCGAAAACCACATAAAACGTGTGATTCAGCACGTTTGATGATGGAAAGGTGCGTGTGAAATTTCGTCCATTGGGACACGGATTTGAGCTGTTTTTCTGAACATTTTTATAAAAGAATAATGCATTCTGATTACACTGCACTTGTATACGCGTGTTGAAAAACAGCGAATGAAGTCGGGATTACTGGTATACATTTAAGGGTTTTTTGGTGCCGCAGAAAAGAAAGACATATGTATGAAATGACACCATCGCTGAAACTATGTAAGATAAAAATGTATTAATTTTATAGTACAATTTGCATGGCATCATAGTAAATTACGATGTTTATATAGTTTGTCTATAGCTATAAAGATTGGCGCCAAAATGATGATAGTGTGTATTTCTGGTTGCATTGGTGCACTATTTATCCGCAAAGGAAAGTGTGACCAAAAATCTTGGTGATGCAATGCATCACCTGTCAACTGAACTGTTTAGTTTGAGAAAATACACTGTGGATGAATTTTCTCCAATCTTAAACTGTTGTATTTTGGGTACTGTTATTATTATTATTTATTACAAACGTCATCAAGGACAATATTATAAATACACGTAAATACACTGCATAATTAAGCCGGACACCCTGTACTTCGGGGCACCACTGTAGATTTCACTGTTTTTAATATGTTGCTTTTTCCTCCATATACAGTAGTTTAAAATGCTTTCAGTAACACGTTGGAATTGCTATGCAGAGAAGCGTGTTTATATTCTGTTTTAAAAGTGGTTTTACATTGCAATTTTTCTGCCATATTTAATTCAATTCAACTCAGTGCTTCAAGTGCATGATTAGACGGGATATAAGGGTCGACTGTATTCCCAGTTAGGTGTTTACCACCTTGGTTTACCACATCAGTTGAATTTCAACAACGACAATTGCATTTAGCGTTGATTAACACGAGTATGAACTCGCAATACAGTAATGATTTTATAATTTAGTCTTAATGAGCATAATCTATGCATGCATATACTGTACATGCAAACGATCACATATAGTTACAGAATACAGGAACAAATCATACATGCAATAATTTGTTCCGAAGGCTCAATCAGCACTGCATATTTTACTATAAAAACATTTTTCAATGTTATACAAATTGAATTAACTCTTATAGATGGTTTGGGATGAAACCACATTTGAAATGATTTCTATAATTTATCCCTGCAATCGCGAATCTAATGCCGTATTGTGCAAAACCCATACGTTAATTTCCTTGCAATTGAATACTTAATTGTTCGTAATAACAGGCTGTAATTGTTTGTATAAATTGTATATGTCGAAATGCAGGCGTTGTTTATAAGCTTAGATAATATGCAACTTTTCGGATTTCCCCTGATCACGTTTGCCAATTGTTTATGCTATTTATATATAGCTCGTTTGTGCCAATCTGTGAAGACTGTTATTCACCTGTCAATGGCACTCGCAGTTGTCATGAAAGATGCGATTTATTCAAATTTTAGATTAAATTGCCAGTGGATAGAATACATTCACGTTGATTGAGCTCAATTTAGTCCAATTGAAATGTTGAGAAAGATAGTGGTGTAAGTCACAATTTCCGTGAGTCGCTAAACGAGCGTTTTCACCTGTAAACAATGCAGCTATTCCAATGCAAATTTCAAACTTGTGCTGCCTAGTCACGGTATATATATGCAAAACTGACACATTATTCTAAAACAGTTTGACATCTGCAGAATACATTTTGGATCATAACTCAGAAATAATAAATTAAAAAATGACTTACACCACTATGCCATTCACCCCTTCAATTATTGATTTTATTCAGAACATTTCATACATATTCCGTTCAGCTGTTGATTCAAACAAAGGATCCTGACTCAAATTGGCTTTTATTTTATGAATGGTAATTAAAATTACATTAATCTCGTTTTGCCTAAATTAAAATTAATTTATAGATTGTGGTAGGACAAATACAGGGTGACCATAAATTCATACCACAAAAATTTATTTTAAAAACAGCTAGTTGCAATGTCTAAACTTTATTAAAGTCAGAAAAGCTAACATTTTTCGACTTATTACATGTACTTCGAATTAATCAAAACAATGTATATTTTTACGACAACCAAATTCGACCACTTAAGTCTCTTTAAGGTATAATCAGACTGGGCATATAGGGGACAAGGAAAGAAGTGTTTTAATTTATATAAAAAATTACTTTGATCATGCAAGTCTGAGTCTAGCTGTTTCGAAATAACTTTTAGATTTCAGGTAAAAGTGGTTGTAAATAAGCTGAAGAGGATTAATAAAGATTAAAAAAAAATTGAAAAAATCACTCAGATGTCCTCCTTAAACAGAAGGTTAATTCCCAAACCTTCAACGGTTTTTTTCTTCCTAATTTCAAATATAAGCCACCTGGTGGATTTTATCTGGTTTATGTATAGTTTTTTAATAACTATAACAGCTTCTGTATTTCGAGGGGGGAGGGGTCAAGGGAGATGAGAACATGTCATGATGTGAGTT
Organism: Cylindroiulus punctatus; assembly: GCA_034695085.1. Classification (NCBI taxonomy): domain Eukaryota; kingdom Metazoa; phylum Arthropoda; class Diplopoda; order Julida; family Julidae; genus Cylindroiulus; species Cylindroiulus punctatus. The sequence goes on along the minus strand of JAQFYZ010003891.1, from coordinate 659 downwards.
TTTCATGACACCAGTTCGGTATTAGCGAAAAAAAATCACTAAAACAATGGTGTGTGTCTATTAGATAGAAAAGGTCGTAACCTTTCACGTCACTCATCATAATTGTGAGACAGCATGGGAGGAAATGTGTTTTTTTGCATATTGTCTATCACTGCCATCGTTCTAATACCGGAATTTCATTGTTTTACGACAGTTGTCCGTTGTCGCCACTGGATGGCGCTGTTGTCGATCTGCATTTCAAAATGAATAATATGAGGAACTTGAACAAGTTTACATGTCCATGTGATACACCCAGTTTTCTCGCCCTGTTATTTTGCATAACTTCCCATAGGTGGCGCTTTCTCTGCTCCACTTTTTCCTTGAGATGCCAACAGGTGGCGCTTTTCACTGTCAGTTTTTATGTCACTCTTTCACCGATGGCATAGATAAGACTAGATTAACTTAGCCAATCCTACATAACTACATTACATAACTTCTCCAAAGATGGCGCTTTTCTCTACTCAGTTTTTGTCTGAAATGCCAACAGATGGCGCTTTTCTCCATTATTTGTTATTACACTTCCCAATAGATGGCGCTATAGTCGTCACAAATAAGGAGCGGAAATTTGGGCAGCCAATCGGAGAGATTCTGATTATCGATTGACTCTATCAGGACTTGAG
>JAQFYZ010003890.1:0-12351 GCA_034695085.1 Cylindroiulus punctatus | reverse complement strand
GTGATGGAACTGGGCTGAAAGCGCCGACCAATAGAATCCAATCGCCAGTTTGCGATTGACCAAGTCTAGTATTTCGCTTACAGCGCCACTGGTGAGAGGATCAAGCTCAACAAAGAAAAAAAACATTGGAGGCGCTTCAGCTCGAGGCGTCAGCTATTTTCCTTTTAACAACTGAAAACCAGGAATCCCTAATCGATAAGCGACACCTTTCTGATTGGCTGTCCTTCAGTTCCATCAGTTCGCATTTCTACTATAGTCAATCGCTATTTGGCGATTGGATTCTATTGGCCGGCGCTTTCAGCCCAGTTACATCACTTCGTGGTTCTACTATAGACCGGTGACATAAGTTGCAGTAAACCAGCTTGCAGCATAAATGAAAAAACAAGAAAAACATATTTATATCGAGTAGAAATCGAATGCTAAACCACAGGTGGTTGCGGTTAAGTTGAGCTGACTAATTGTGGAAATTTGCGAACTAGATTGAATCGGTCTACATTATGTCGTGCTGATAACTAGATCGCCCCCCCGTCATTAAATGACTTTAATGAAGCTCAGTTTGACTTTTCATAGACAGGCTAAGATGTCGGATCCAGACCCAGACCGGATCCGACTGTCGCCTAGGAAACGGACCGAAAAGCATCGTATGAAACCCATTTGCACGCCGAAACAGACACATTCCTCAACACAAGCCCCAAATGAAATTCAAACGTCAACACCAACAAAACCATGCAATGAAGGGCCCCAAAGGTAAACACCAGCAACGACGAAATCACGAAATAAAATAGGGTCAAATGTTCACAAAACGGGTATCCTTAGATTGAATTTAAAACAGTTTTATATAGAGATAGGTTCAATGTTCTTATTTTTTAAATGGGTAACGTTGAAACAATAATTGCTTTGTTAAAACTATATACACTCCATACTTAAGACAAACGCAATTTAATGCTTGTGCTGGTTTTTCTCAACATTTCCTTTTTAAGGAAGTTTAATTTGGTAGAGAAAATTTCTCTACTCAACTCACAACACTTACAACCTTATGTTAGGGGTAACCCATCAACCTAACTTCTGCGGAAGTTACCACTGCATTAGGGTGGATACCATCATCATTGTAGTTTAGGGCTTCAATTAATAAACATGCCTACATACTGTAGATGATGTGTCCACCTTAATGCGGTGCTAGGTAACTGTTGGAATAAATTTGGTTGATGGATGTAAAGTACTTCACCCTTACCACTTGTTATACACTTACTGGCGTGTGCGTGTGCGTGTGTGAGGCTTTAGGGCGCAAGGCCTACAAGGCTAAATGGCGCCCGAACAGCGACTTTAACATATCAATAGTGGCATTGCGAAACAACTGCGAGGAGGAAACAAGATGAAACTAGCAAACAAGCACGACGAAGAAATCAAATATGAGAAGGGACTGGGATGGTCGTGGCCAATTTGGAAGGGTAACTGACCTCGACATTCGCCCAAGGGTTGTGGAAACCACGAAAACCACAGCGAGAACAGCCGACCCGGGGCGCGAACCCCAGATCTCCCGACCGCAGGCGAAGACGATAACCAAATGACCAACCTGCTTGGTGGCTTATACATGCAGTAGGATATCTTAATTGAACTGATATGCGATTTAATAACAGACAAAAAGGGAAAAGAAATGCGCCCCAGACCCATAAGGCCGGCTGCAGACGAGCATTGTTTTATGGTGCGTGAACGCACCGTTGGATGCGCAGTGACGCAGCATCCATTATCCAATGCCAACGTGCAGTGGATAAACGCGCGTTCTACCAGTCTTCTTTAATGAACACCAATATATTACCAGGATGAGTCTAGCAGACCATTCGTGTAAAAGTAAGCTAAGGCGCTTTAGTTTATGGCCTTACAGGACGTGCGTTCTAGCAGAACACCCACGTCAAAAAAATGACGCTACGGTACCGCAGTCTGGCAGACGCACACACGTGTGCATGCGGCCATTGACAATAATGTCTTGGATGAACGCACGTCGAAAAAACGCTGCGTCCCCGCGTCAAAACACCGCTCGTCTGCAGCCGGCCTAATGGTGCCTGCACACTTGTAATTTTTGCCCACGTATGGAGATAATTTTTTCTTCTTATGGAGGTTTTTGCCCAACTTTGCCCAAGGTTTACCGGCATAAAATGAAAAACATTTCCTCCTTATGTGGGCAAAAATTACAAGTGTGCAGGCACCATAAGTGGTCAATCCATAGCCGGGTGTGTTGACGTGGCGTCGACAGTTCGTGACGTCAGACTTTTTATCGCAACTAACAATATTTTCATTTGTAAACTTGCCCCCGAAAATCCAATTTCCAAATTAAATTTTCCGAGCTGCCGTGGCGAGACGTTGGCAAACATCGAAATATGAAAAACGTCGATAATGCACGGCTCGCCGAATTTACGGCAGCCCATTTAGGTCCTAGGTTTTCATTTAAAAGGCATTATCAACCCCATTCCTTCATAGGCCCATTGGCCCCCACCACCCCCGCGTGGAAACAATGCTTAGTTTTCCCATAGCTTATATTGGAGCGTGCATCGCTTTTAATATACGGCACAGAGGAAGATAAATAATACTCGAAGATTGGCCCAATATGCCAATATTTTCGAGTCTACCTGGGCCCCAGGTTGTCAAGGAAACGCCGATGCGAAATATGCCAGGCTTCGTACCGTTGCCCAGGCAACGATCTCGTCTATTGTACAGACCAGAATAGGTAGCTACTGTTGTATGCAAACGTTCAGCAACAGTTAGGAATTGGTGAGGGTCGCCAACCAAATGTTGAGAAATTTTGATCGTTAAGGACCCCATGGACATTAAGCACTAACTGCACGATATAGTGTGTCTTGAAAGATAAAACTCAATAGCATGAATGGCAAAAACCAGAAACATCGAATGCATCGACTTCCTAACAGGGGATTAACCAAAGCACATCGATTCCCGAAGCTGCCTTATACCAAGTCACTGGATTTATATGCTTTGCCAAAAAGTCTGTTGCGTGGTGTTAACATGTTGCTGTATAAGATGGTCACCCGAGAGCAGGTTACAACACTAAGCAGTTGCAAAATTTTAAATCTTTTCAGATTTCAATGGTCTGCAGTAATGTTTTTTTCTCGTATTTTAACTAGGAGATCATGAAAAGCTTAATGTTATAGTAGCAAATTCGACGAAATAGGAATCATTTGACTTAAGGCCCATTGAAAGTGATTTTTTGCAATTGAATTTTGATAATTTGGGACAGATATGATAATTTAAAATGAAACTTAATGTTTTAATTCAAAGTTTATATTGATAGTAAGTTCCTGCGATGTATAAAATGAAAAGGCATTTCGTTTTTAGAATTTTTCCAGATATTCTTTATTTTGCCAACGACAGTAAATCTCTTATATTCCTATTCAGACGGCAGGTGCTGCCATCTACCGCCCATAAAGCAAAATAAAAAGGTAAACATACCTATCGTTTTTATTAATTTCATATACATTTCCATAAGTTGTCAAGAGCACATCCCAAAAAACGCAAGTCCCTCTTCATGTTTACAAAAAAAGATTTTAATATGTTGATCAGAAAAGGAGAAATTGTGTTTCGTAATTTTATGCACCGTGTCCCCAAATCCCAACGCACTTTCAATGGGCCTTAGCGGAGCATTCTGATATGAAAACATTGAAATGGCATTTCTTGTGTTTCTTGCTGTTAAGACAAGATCAAGCATTCAATTACCGTGGCAAAAACGCTGCAATAAATGGAGTTTATGGGATCGTAATACATGTATTCAGTCTCGGCTTTATTTAATATCCGTTATCGGCGAATTATTTGAAATTGGGCGAACGATCATTACCCTGTTAAATCTCGCCTCCCCCTTGATGGCAGGCAATCACTGCTAGCGCTGGTCGCAATTTGTTTCCCTTTCACCCCCTGATATTTGCGAGTAAAAATCTGGTCCAGAAAGTGGATCCACGCGCAACATTCAAACATAAATCCGGTTTTATTATGTAAAACCACAAACGGCTATCTAGACTCCTAGTCGCCTAGCAACGTTGTTTTCGTCTGGCTTTCAACTGCTGCCAACCACAATTGTATTAATTCAGATTGGCAACGCACCGCATTTTTATCACAACAAACCAATTAAAATTCAGCGACATGGATTCGAATAATATTTGTATTTCGTATATGTAACCGAATCGGCGATTCTATAGCACTCGTCTGAATTTCGACAGGAAGAAGACGTGCTTTTAACAATTCGGATTAATGTAACCTGAAAGATGAGTCTTAGGTCAAACATGAGACGCAAGTACTTCAAATGTGAAAAACAATAAAGATAATCCTATTTCAACGAAGGTAATATTTGAAATGTAATATCCACAAATGTCCACATTTATAATTACATTATAAATATTTTTTTAGAAACTTGATACTATTGTCTTGAATGTACTTTTATTGCTTATTTTGAATATACTTATGTATTAATTTTGTCACTTATGACGTTCTTGAATAAATAATAACAATAATAATAATGTCAATCACCTCTTCGTAATTTTCAGACATACCCATCACTGATAATGACAATCATTGATCGAAAAAAAATGCGGAATCGATAATAGCAGGTGGCGTTGTAATCGCTGGAGGCGACGCCATTTTCGATTCTGACGACTACAGCGCCACCTGGCACTTTCTTTTATGAAATCAAAAACCACACTTCCTCAACCTTTTACATAATGTGTTTCCTGAGACAGGTTTAATAGCTTTTGTAATCGGGGTTATGCTTTTATGACCATCCTGAACACTTAAGGCCCATTGAAAGTGCGGTCTCACTTTTGGGACACCCTGCATAAAATTACCAAATACATTTCCTCCTCTCCTGATCAACATATTAAAATAATTTTTTTGTAAACATTAACGGGGACTTGCGTTTTTTGGGATGTGCGCTTTGATAACTTATGGAAATGTATTTGATTAATAAAAACGATAATTCTATGTTTGACCTCTTATTTTGCTTTAAGGGCGATAGAACGCAGCAAGTGCAATCTGAATGGGAATATAAGAGATTTACTGTCGTTGGCGAAATAAAGAATATCTGGAAAAATTCTAAAAACAAAATGGCTTTTTATTTTATATAGCGCAGGAACTTATTATCAATATAAACTTTGAATTAAAACACTTAGTTTCATTTGAAATCATCATATCTGTCCAAAATGATCAAATTTCAATTGCAAAAAATCACTTTCAATGGGCCTTAATGACAATCTTTGAAAAAACATACCATGAATATTAAAACCTCAACCTGTTCCATATGCCAACTTATATTTGAACTAAACATGCTCAGGACGTAAAAGGTCAAGCAGACATGTTCGCATCACTATGCAGGCGTTAATATGGTAAATTAACGAAAACACGTTAACGTCAACCTGATATCTATAGTACATGTACTCGAGACTAATTTTTTCTATCAAAGCCCATGAACCCTTTGAGCGCCATAAACGGGCGCATTTTCCACCCAAATTACGCTCTTCTCCATAACGCAGTCCATTGACAGAAGCGCCGAAGCTCTGTCAGGCAGACAAAAAGCCCATCCAACCATAATATGAAAATAAACCCTGGCCCCACCTTGGTCATAAAATCAGGAATAGCTACAATTATGTAGCAATTTTAGGGCGATCATAAACGCTCGGAGAACTGATCCAACCGAGCCATGGGTGGGTAACTGACACCCAGCGGGGGCGAGGGGAATTCCCCCGCGGGAACGGATCCATATCTGAACGCGATAAATAAAACTGAAGGCTGCCGCCAGGTGTAAATAATTAAGCGACATATTCATTATTTAAGTAGAAACGATATACGGCTACACCGGTGCCGTAACGAGACTCCGTACTTTTCTGTTTTTTCCGTTCTGAGCTTTACTATCGGGCTATTTTGAGGAACCCCAAATCTAAATTCATCGGAAATGTACGGAATGCATGCCATGGCATATGGATACAGCGCCGTTACAATGGATCAAACGTCCCATTATTTTATTCCATGACTGAATGTCTTTCTAATGAGGACGTCTAGCATTACAATTGCTTCTATATGCGATAACGCGCAGAAAAATGAAGCCATTTTACAAAAATATTCCGGTAAATTTCGCGAATATGTTTCCAATCAATTACCCATTCGGAGCAGATCGTCATTTTCGATCGACAAATAATGGATCATCAGCCAAAGCCAAAATCGACCCTGAAACGATTTGAAGACGAAAGCAAAGGCATCCAACAGGTGGCGTAAGATCGTTTCTTCCAAGTAAACATTTCTCAGAAAACAGTAATTTTCAGAGATGGTATATCGATTGAAGAGGTTGCCAAAGCACTAATTAGGAGAGCACAATGGAAGCTTTTTCGCAGAAAACTTAAAACGTTGTTTAGCGTGTAATGGATGCCTCGCAATGGGACACTTTAGGGCCATGATTTGATAGACACTCTTAGTGAGACGAAGAGAAAACGATGAAAAATCGATAGGCAATATGTTGCCGTCGTCGCTGCAATGAAATGCTCACATTTCTCGCCTCATTTCCACCAACAATTCGAAGATCTAATTATTTCTTGGGCAAACATAGCGCCGTGATCAGTGTACGCTTCCCCCTTTCCTCTCTATATTAATTATTAACCCGACACCAATTACTATCCAATTAAAAAAGAATAGTTAATTGCACGTTGTCGAACGTCATACGGTTGAGCAAAGTTTCGTAACGAACCCATATACAATTAACGTGCCTATTCATTCGATGTATTACTTCACCATAAAAAACAGTACACAACACTTTGCGCAGCACCACCAAAGTATGTAAAAAACGAAATACGAAAAAGTATTTCGTCCGACTGCAGAATTCCGTCACCAAAGACTGCATTCCTTGCCAAAATAGAGGCAATGTTTGGTGAACGTAGTTGATCGGAAAACTCAGATTTGACAGGAAACAAATTCTTCACTGTCATTGGTTATGTTTAGTCACGTGTGGAGGGATGCGCCAAAGACACATTATCGGTACAACGGGTTCTCTTGCGCATCCCCATCGCGGTCATTGAAAGCACTTTTGAGGCCGTTTTCATGCCGAAAACAATTATAAACATATTAGGCGGGGCCTACACTATTAGTTTAATCCAAAATTAGCCACTTATTTCATTAAAATTGATATCCGCAAAAAAAAAAATAAAAAAATGGCCAATTACAGTTGCCAAATAATGACCCTAGATGGCGCTAAAAATTCATCAAACTCTTTAGGCGCAAAATCAGTTTACCAAACTTTGCAGTGCACCAAAAAACGAGACAATTTGGTAAGTTAACGTTTTCGTATGAAAACTTTGGTGGTGCTGCGCTAAGTGTCTAATGTTTCTAACATCACAAATAAACTATATAGAGGAACAATGACTCAATTTAAATTCAACTCAGTAGCCTACAGTGGATGCTACCAGGCTACACTCTAAACGTATGTACAAATGTTTTGAAACTATATACACACCCTATGGGTACATACATGTACATGTATATCCGTATGTACATGTATATGTCGCATGTGTATCCTTGAAATGTGTTTCTAGGGATACTTTGTACTTTAATGTACACATATTTAAATCATTTCATCCCTTTGGGTACATATATGATATATGGGGTGCAAATGTACATTTGTACCCCACAAAAACTGCATTTGTACTTTTACGGTTTACAGTGTAGGGTGGTCACAAAACATCATCGTAAAACTATGCATTAACTTTTTTTGCAGATTAAGACTTTCTTGAAACATAATCTATTTGAGGTTCTGCAAATGTTTGATTTGTTCTCCCAAGGTAACCCGACACACGTTCAAACGTTAGATCAGAACGCATGGTCATGATGTAAAAGTTAATTCTGTTATGGAGCTGGGGGTGCGGAAGGGATCTAAACATCTCGGCCTTCAATTCACATAAGAAATTATTCAGGTAGCTAAACAGAACAATTAAATTGTGTTAGTTTTTAACGGCGCTAACACCGAGAAGAACAAAACGGTCGAAAAGTAGGCGTTGATGTGTTTGAAAGCTTTCCATAAATACACTCGCGTTTTCATTTAGCATCGCGTGTAAAAGATGGTAAAATGGGCGTTATACTTTACATCGAAAATATACCAGGAAGGGCACCCGAAACAGGCGAATTCTTCGTTTACCCCGAAAAAAATAAAGGAACAGAGCTCGTGTACGCTTATCCATGTATATAAGAAAAGAAAAAAATACTCAAGGAAATTGGCTCGCACAGCACAACAGGTATGCCATGCAGTCGGCATGCATTCTGCGCACATTTCGCATATTTGAAAAAAAAAACGAAAACAGATATGCTCGCTGCAAAGTTCACGGTCGAGACCATGTTTAAAAATCGCTTCTTCAACAACCATGTGTTGCGGGGGTGGGACGCGGCTGCTTGCGGTGAACAAAATTGCGTTGGGAACACACGAGCCAAAAAATTGCGACGCTTTTAACCAGCTGCGTTCCTGCAAATCGATGAACACAAAATGGCGGTTTGTATCCAATTATGTGTAACGTAACGAGATTTAATAGTGGCGCCCCTGGTGTCATGCAGAACAGCAAAGCAAAACGATCCGCTGGTGACACCCATGGTTCCACCAAGATTCAAATAAGTCATCTTTATTTTGTAGGTTTCCTTCATGGATGAGTTACCTCTGAATAAATCATAATTTTTTCTTCAATGATCAAATTAATTGGTGTCCCAACAGCCATTTCCTATCTTCAAACAGGGGTCACTTTTTCATGGCCATTAAAACCATTATTACTGTACATGTATGTCTGGTGCAAACTAAGTTGATATAACAGAGGTCCTCAAACAGAATTGGTTAGGCTGTAAATTTTCAATGTCAATTAACTATCAAACTCATTAGGTGGCCCTATCAAGAACTGTACATGCAACTGCAAGCCAATGATGCAGAAGTCATTGGGGGAAAATGCATTTTTACCATGTTAAACTTCATATATTTACTACAGTATAGCGTTTATTGTACACATGCACAATGCATAATAAAGTACATAACATATGATGTAACTACATGTAATTACACATAATCCTCTCCTCCTTCCTTTTCACTTATGCATAATCTGGCTAAAAAAATCCAACATGAACAATAAGATGCTGCGGCGCTTGAAATCGTTTTGTACGCCTATAGGTGGCAGCACTGTAGGTGTTACAATAACCTGTTGAAAACTATGGCTAAAAAGGAATTTGAACTGAGAGAAAGAGTAATAGCCTTCCGATCTGATAATATATAGAGAAAGGAAGAAACAAGGACTATTTTGTGGCATTGAAATGACCCTCGTGTTCACGATAACCAAAGAGTCATTGTCGACAGCTGCGATATCAAGTCGACATAAATCAAAATGTTGGCCAAAGACATCACTACCACACACAATATCTATATATTCTACAAACAACAGCAGTCGCATGATAGTTTATCCAGGAAATTGATTCACTTACCGATGCATATTGACGTGTCACTGGTGATCAATGAAATCGGCCGCACAAAATCGGACACACTATAAATGAAAAAGTAAAAACATAAGGCTCAACGAGGCTTAAATAATAAGGCCAAAAGCAAAGACGACAGCTTGCTGCATCTCAGAGATGGAAGCTTTAATTCACCTCAACCATACATTTAGTTGCATTACACTAACCCATAGACACGTCAAGTTTACATGACTTGCCTTAAAACGCACGGACCTTGTGGTAAATTTGAGTTTGCTAAAACCAGATACAGTATGCATTTGCTCCCCATACGTTTGCAATGGAGATTATCTGGGGGTTGCCAATTTTAGATTTAACAGAAACGCAGAAAACAAGAAGTCACGTGCTCATCTCACATTAACTCTGTTTAAACCGTTTACATGACATTTGCAGCGACTTCAACCTGCTTAGTCTGAGGTGTATCGCGTCAAAGTAACCCCATTCCGAATCCCAAATCAAGTATTCTCAACTGATGTAAAGGTGGGTACAACAGATTTATAAGTGAACTGTGTGAATAACTTCAGAAACAATTCTCATTGGCTTCATATGAAAATTGGCACTTTTCATAACACCATGGTTGCCACAGTGATAAAATGCGACCAGGAATGACGTCATTGGCATCTCCATCGTTGCTCGAATTTGGTAAAGTTTATGAGCACTCATGCATGGCAAGCAAGACTGATCCGGCCCACTTCATTCACGCCCATAACGCAACCTTCTTGAGGTGTCCACGACTCATCGCTGCATGACTGATCCTAACTATTATCCAAAACCTGAATGCAAATCTCGAGCATCTTGCCGATGTTATTCCGCAGTTTTGCAGATCCATAATTTGGCAGCAGAGATTAGCGAGCGTATTTATACGATATACGAGTTCCAAAAAATGACGCAAAAAAATATCCAACATACTGTCGGAGCCGAAGACAGTTTATCCCAAACAATGGTTGCTAAGGCTTAAAATAAGAAGCGGTTCCATAATGGATCCCCCTAAGCTCGTACAAAGTAGAAAAGAAATCGATTCGGCATCTAACGTTTTGCGATGCAGTTTTCTAGGGATTTTCCACGCACTCAAGTGAGAACCAACGGCATTCGGAAAAGGGTCCTAACCACCATCGTTTTCGAGTACGTGTATAACAGATAAATTATAAGCGAGTCAAACGTAAAAAAGTTATTGTAATGTGGGAACCACCCATCTGCTGTCTCCCTGTTACTACAGAAAGGTGTCCATCAGAGATACAGGATGAACATAAAGTCCTATTCCCATTATGAAAGTTACTTAAGGCCCATTAAAAGTGCGTTGTGACTTTGGGGACACCCTGCATAAAAGTACTAATACAATTTCTCCATTCCTGATCAACATATTAAAATAATTTTTTTATAAACATTATCAGGGACTTGCGTTTTCTGGGATGTGCTCTTTGACAGCTTATGGAAATGTATATGAAATTAATAAAAACGACGATTCTATGTTTGACCTTTTATTTTGCTTTATGGGCGATAGATGGCAGTACCTGCCGTCTAAATGGGAATATAAGAGATTTACTGTCGTTGGCAAAATAAAGAATATCTGCAAAAATTCTAAAAACGAAATGTCTTTTCATTTTATATAGCGCAGGAACTTACTATCAATATAAACTTTGAATTAAAACATTTAGTTTCATTTGAAATTATCATATCTGTCTAAAATTATCAAAATTCAATTGCAAGAAATCACTTTCAATGGGCCTTAACACTAAACGGGACTATACTGCTCGTCCAATTTAAATTGATGTATATATACACTGTACAGTATTTGTTATTGACTTTGCAGCACATTTTAACAATGGTAAAATTCTCATTGTCAGGTGCACTTTAATGCCAAATGGCTCATAATTGCATGGAGAAAGACGAATTCGCATACCCTGCCCTACTCTGAGTCTAACACTTATATGGTGACCAGTGATGTTGAGATTGATTTAAACCATCTAATTATTTCTATTCCGCCAATCCATATAAAGGGCTTTGGATTTATTCTTAACGATGACGTTATTTTTTCACTACAGGACTTTGGGGACGTAAAATAGAGATGGCTTTCGCCTTAACAGCTCGAATAACTTGGCAATTTTGGACTTTTTGGGAGTCAAGATCTTTGGTCTTAAAATTTAAGATAACACTCCATTTCTGAAGTGATGTTCGAAACTGGTATGCAAATGCACGCACGCTCGGACCATAAAAGTGAAGCATTTCGGTCATCATGCTTTTACAGTGTCTTGACTTTTCTTTCTGTTAGGATGTTTAGAAGAATCTAAACTAGGCCAGCTAACAGTAAATTGTTACACTATGGATTATGTCCTGCTTTGCCATAGACGCTATGAGATAGCGAGCTTCTAAAATTCTGGAAGTGAATTTTAGGTTGGATTAGGTTAGCTGGTTGGAAAAAAAAAAACAGATTAAATTGCGACAACTAGGACGCGTATTATTCTTGTACACTAAATCAGTAGGATTGAAACATTTTGTTCACGTCTGAAATGGGACATATTCCGTTTTATAACTAACCGTATCTTATTCCAAAGCTATAATCCAACTTATATGTTGACTTTATTGTGGTTTTTGATTTTACATGTAATCAGCTGTTTGCATATTTGGTTTATTATTATACGAGTTGACCTACCATACATCTTTGCTTTTGTTAGTTACATATGGTGTAAATTGAAGCACCATACCGTGTCATTTCCTGTTTAAGTTTACGTTAGTTGCTGCTATTAGAGAGTTTTAGGAGATTGTATTACGCTACGCTATTTCTTAACCGAATGCAATAGCGTATCATGTTACAGCAAGAAATAAAAAGTAGTTTTAGGG
>JAQFYZ010003889.1:0-12354 GCA_034695085.1 Cylindroiulus punctatus | reverse complement strand
GACTTCGTGGCTGGTCATACGATAAAATGACGTCATGGTTGATCCCATATGACGTCACGACTGGGTTTAGATTTCTTTAAGTGATGAATGCATGTTTATAATGCGGGCATGGTTGGTTTTCATATGTCATCATATCAAATCCTTTTTTTGATGACGTCACAGTTTGATATTTTTATGTGACGTCATGCATGTCAAGTTTCCAAAAATGACGTCATGGGTTTCCATCCAGGGGTCATTCACAACCCACAGTTGCCATTTGCGGTATTTACTAACTGACATATACCGAGTTGAATTAAAATGAATTTTCTGAATCTACCACTCAGTTGTGTAGCAGAGGCGTTTATTGCTCTCCTAAATTTGTTTTCAGCCAATATATTTCTGTCGACATTTGCATTTTGGCTTCAACACTACTAGGGCCTCACCCCATCGTTTTTTATTTCTTCTTTTCATTAACCCAAATAACGATGTTAATGGATGACAATTTATTACATCATTGTGTGCCATGTGAAAGGCACATTGCTGGCTGCATCGAATCGACCCTTAAAAATAATGCTTTTGAGATAAAAGCCATAAAAATGTGGCTTTTATACGTCTGCCTCCCTAGCATTGTCTTTGCCAGCAAAATGATAATTTGATTTTGTATTCAAATGCGCTTCATTAACATTGGCATTCATATGCATAATAGTTGCAGGGTCTGGAAAAAGCCCTTCTATTGTTGCATCACAATGTAAATGCTCATTTGCAACCTGCCAAATGGGGTCATCTTTTGTTTTTGGTTACACGCAACTGATCATGCGATCTCGAGCACAGACTTGAGTACTGGAGCAAATGCTCGACTTGCAAATTGACAATTTTCCGAATCATTAACGTTGATTAACTCTTTGCACACTTTGTCAAATAAGGTTAATGTTGGGGCCTTGTTCTCGCCCAGTTCTTGTTAGAGATCTTGGTCTTTTGTCATGCTGTAAAAACCTGATCTAAAACCTGATGATGACCTAAAAATAGGTTATTTTTAATGATATTACTGCATCGGTGGACAATTCATAAAATAATTTGTAAAATTAAATGTCAAAGTAATCAGTTTATGAACTGAAATGTCACAGTTGGCCATTTGTAAAATAAAATGTTAAGGTTATTTATAAATTGCAATATCACAGTTGACCATTCATAAAATAAATTGTTACAGTTGCCAATTGTAAACTGCAATGTCATAATTTCCATTTATAAAATTAAAATGTTACAGTTGGCCATTAAAAAGTAATAGTTGGCCAATTTTTTCAAAATAACATGCTACAGTTGGTCATTTGTAAAATAAAATGTCACAGTTGGACATTTGTTAAAATAAGATGGTAAGGTTATTTATAAATTAAAATATCACAGTTGACCATTCATAAAATAAATTGTTGCAGTTGCCAATTGTAAACTGCAATGTCATAATTTCCATTTTTAAAAATAAAATGTTACAGTTGGACGTTGGTAAAATAAATGTTAAGGTTATTTATAAATAAAAATATCACAGTTGACCATTCATACATGTAAAATAAATTGTTGCAGTTGCCAATTGTAAACTGCAATGTCATAATTTTCATTTTTAAAATTAAAATGTTACAGTTGGACGTTTGTAAAATAAATTTTAAAGTTATTAATACATTAAAATATCACAGCTGACCATTCATACATGTAAAATAAAATGTTGCAGTGCCAATTATAAACTGCAATGTCATAATTTCCATTTTTAAAATTAAAATGTTACAGTTGGCCATTAAAAAGTAATAGTTGGCCAATTTTTGCAAAATAACATGTTACGGTTGGTCATTTGTTAAAATAAGATGGTAAGGTTATTTATAAATTAAAATATCACAGTTGACCATTCATAAAATAAATTGTTGCAGTTGCCAATTGTAAACTGCAATGTCATAATTTCCATTTTTAAAAATAAAATGTTACAGTTCGACGTTGGTAAAATAAATGTTAAAGTTATTAATAAATTAAAATATCACAGCTGACCATTCATACATGTAAAATAAATTGTTGCAGTTGCCAATTGTAAACTGAAATGTCATAATTTTCATTTTTAAAATTAAAATGTTACAGTTGACCATTGAAAAGTAATAGTTGGCCAATTTTTGCCAAATAACATGTTACAGTTGGTTATTTATAAAATACAATTGTGCTGTTTATAAATTAAAATGTAACAAATGCTACTTTTAAAGTAAAATGCCACAGTTGGTCATTTTTTAATGGCATCAAGGTTGGTCCTTAAGACTAAATGGCTGGCTATTTTGTGAATTCTTCAGAATTCATCAACTCATCACATTTATTTTTCATGAAATCAGCTCCAGATATTTCAAATAAACTACTATTTCAATGTGTCTGCACTTTCACTGCCCGACATAAAGAGGTTTCGTCGTTATTTCAAGCTGAAATTGTACTCTAGCAGAAGTACTGCAAATAATTATCACAAAATCCTAATTTATCATTAAAATCCCCGAGTTATTACGTTATGTTTTCATTTCCCTCCAGGAGGAAGCACACGGCAAAAACGTTAAGCCCTCTAAAATAAATAATCAATATTTTAATGCATTTTCCGAATCTGTCATCATTATGCTAATTTTGAGTTTTATATTAAAGCTATTAAGGATGAAGTGCTCCAGCACGTACAGTACTTAAAAAATAAAGTGCATTCAGTTCATAACTTGACTGTGGACCTTATCAAGCACATATTTTGAAATCTAAATAGAAATAATACAAAATCACAGAACAATTATTTCAATCCATGTCAACTTAGTACCATTGGTCAAAAAAATTTTTACATCACCCAATATTTATTTTTTACAAATGTTCTACTGGAATTTTCAAAGATAATATAAAACTATGGATGAGTGATTGAAATCCATAGCCATTTAATACTATTTATCAAAATTATTTTTTTAATTGTCTTTATAACTTTTCTAATGGAGTTTTGAAAGATAATGCAAAATCATTTAATTTTTTTTATAAATTTCTACTGGAATTTTTCAAAGACGAATAATCATAAAAATATTTTCAATCCCATAGAAACTACGCTTAATACATTTCGTAGAAGATAATTTTACATCAACCAATATTTCATTGTTTATATATTTCCTGCTACATTCAAATATAATACAAAAGGATGTAAAATTTATTTAAATCCATAAAGTATTGATACTATTCGTCAAAAATAATTATGCATCAACCAATGCTTTATTTCTTACAGACTTATGTAGGAATTAATAAAAATAAATAAAAAAAATATTTAAACCAATAGATACTTTAATACATTTCGTAAAAAATAATTTTATATCAACCAATATTGCATTTTTATAAATTTCTACTGGAATTTTCAAATGACTAATCATTTTTTGCATGGCAAATCTAAATGAAAGATCATGATATAAATCGAGGCATATCAGTTCATTTGCCTTTTCAATAAGCAAAACTGCTCAAAAACGGTTGAATTATTTCACCGTGATGGCTGCGAAGTAATCTGGCGTGGTTATTAATTTATTTGGCGTTTTTCAGATAAGGAAATCTCGTGAAATGTATGCGTTTAGTTAATTTCTCAGCCCATTGCGACTGTAAATCTGTCTTAATTTGCAGACCGGAGTACATTTGCAGAAAATATGACGCTTAATTTTATCTCTAGCGACTGCGTATATCAACTCGATTATTTTCTGCGCAATTCAATTACGCCATTTGATTAATTTCTGCCGAGTCCATTGCATTAAGGGTAACGAATTGCCAGCAAATTATTCATGTCTAGGACACGTTGCAGTCTAGCCAAGAAAAAGTGCATTTTGCGTTTTTTTCACGCCATGAAAAATGCTTATATTCGCAGCAAAACCAGCATATTATGATTTATGAACCAGATAAGAGAAAACGTCTCATCTCAAATCCAATTTACTTATGGGAGTACATGGCCAGGAGTAAATAAAAGCAACGTGTAACAGCTTTTAGTGAAACTGAGGATTTTAACAAAGATTTTCTTCTGGACTGATATTGCGTGATTTATTTTCTGTGATATTTACTACTGAACATATTTCCTCTGATTTATTTTGTATGATATTTCTAGGAATCATCTTCTAAGGACGTTCATATATTATGTCATGTTAGGGGTGGATAGCCATGAAGCATGATTGCAGTGAGGAACGATGGATTCTCAAATGATTATGTTATCATTTCTGGTCTAAAATCCATCATTTGTCATCAAGTTTTGCAAAATATTTCCCTATGGCGTTTTCTTTTGGAAATTTGATGGTCTGAAAACCACGAATGTGCGATAACGTAATATTGGAACGCCCCCTATGATATTCACTACTGAAAATAGTGTTTACGATATTTTCTAACGAAAACATTTTTCTACGACTTATCTTCGTTCATGTTTATTGCTGATAGGTTTCGATGAAAATCTAGGATATTTTTATAGAAAATGGATTTGATGAATCATTTCCTGATCATCACTGATAATGTGGTATTTTCTATGATTTTTATGTGAAATTTTCTACTGACACAATATTCTGTGATTTATTTTTAACGATAATTTCCATCAAAAGTGGTTTCCATGAATGATTTTCGGATAATAACTTCTGAATACGTTTAATATTTCCGTAATAATTTCCGCAGAAAACATTATGATTTTTCAGTGAAATTTTCAACATAAAATATATTTCAAATTGAAATTTAAGATCCATTATGAGAATGTTGCACATACACTGTATATCTGTATTCATGCTGATGTTTAAAGCACTGATTTCGTAAAAAAGTGAACAAAATTCATAATCGGAATGGTCATATTCTTTGAAAATTATGTTTTCTGAATAGGAATCATCCTACTACATTTTGTTAGATATTTTAGTTTTTTAGTTTTTGGATTATTGGCAATATGTAACTTTATGGACTCAAAGAAATCGTACAAAACCTAAGTTTCTTTCACGTTAAATTTTGCATGAACTGTATATTAAAATGTAAAATCTTTCAGGTTCGTGATCAATAAAAGGCAAATCTTTGATATGCAAAAACGTTTTAACTAGAAACAAATATCTAACCATCATCATAAGCTCTACATGTATGCCAATGTACAGTTGGTTCTGCGTGACTGAAATCACAGATATATATTTAAATATATGCTTTGAATGCGAAACAGATGTTAAGAAATTGAATAAAATATGCGATATCATATTTGCCAGGCTGGCGCAAACCCTTTTAAAAACCCAGAGATTTCAGAGATTTTCGTTTCTAAATAACTAATACACCTACGAGCAAATGCATTCCCTTAATATTCAAAAAATGAAGGGAGCATATTTTATCAGTTCTGATAAAAATGCCAGACCCATACCCGCTGTACGCTACATTATCGAAATTGTGCATTCGCCCAAATTTCTATATTTGGCATACTTTATTCAAATTTCTGCATTCATTTTCTGATACCGTTCCTTGAATAAACTCAGCTCGAAATCAGCAAAAAAAAACTCATGAAACGACTGCCTGAGCTCAAAATTTTATTTCTGTAAGGTATATTAAAATGGGCCCAGATAAGGAATGGAAGACTATTTCACTAACTATGCATGAGATTGGTTTCCTAAAGCAAATAACAAATAATGGTTAGAAATACACATTTTTCCAATGCGTTGTATTAGCATAATTCAAGGTTTTATTGCTAATTCCCTACCTCTTTTTTAAATTATTTGGATTAAAAATCTATTATTTTGGAATATTTATTGGTTGAGCTATGGAGATGTCCAAGCGTTACGTCGTCATCTTAAAATGGAAGAGGGTGTTTAAATGATGACAGAGGGTCAAGGGTCAACGATTTTTTCATGCAAATGTAGGTTAAAACATATTAATCACATTTTATGGTGGCGGGGGTGTGTTTTGTGATTACATCATAATTTCATGTTAAACATTAGTGTTGCCCTGTGAATTTAAAAAACAATTCTGCAGAAGACTGTCCAGTTATTACACAAAATTCAATTCTGCATCCTTATTAACACAATTCAATTCTGCATCCTTATTTAGCACAAATTAATTCTGCATCTTTATTTAGCACAATTCAATTCTGCATCCTTATTTAGCACAATTCACTTCTGCATCCTTATTTAGCACATTTCAATTCTGCATCCATATTTAGCACAAGTTAATTCTGCATCCTTATTTAGCACAATTCAATTCTGCATCCTTATTAACACAATTCAATTCTGCATCCATATTTAGCACAATTCAATTCTGCATCCTTATTTAGCACATTTCAATTCTGCATCCATATTTAGCACAAGTTAATTCTGCATCCTTATTTAGCACATTTCAATTCTGCATCCTTATTTAGCACAATTCACTTCTGCATCCTTATTTAGCACAATTCCATTCTGCATCCCTACTAACACATTTCAATTCTGCATCCTTATTTAGCACATTTCAATTCTGCATCCTTATTTAGCACAATTCAATTCTGCATCCGTATTTAGCATTACTCAATTTTGCATCCTTATTTACCACGATTCAATTTTGCATCCTTATTTAGCACAATTCAATTCTGCATCCTTATTTAGCAAATTCACTTCTGCATCCTTATGTAGCCCAGTTCCATTCTGCATCCTTATTTAGCACAATTCACTTCTGCATCCTTATTTCGCACAATTCTATTCTGCATCCTTATTTAGCACAATTCAATTCTGCATCCTTATTTAGCACAATTCAATTCTGCATCCTTATTTAGCACAATGCAATTCTGCATCCAGCAAATTTTGCTGTTCAGCTCACTTTTGCATGGTGATGGCATTGCAGTTCATTTCGCCCGTTATCTCTTAGCTTTGGTACAATGTCAAGCTCGCAATCAAGGTAATTAATAAGCGTATTTTGGTAGATTCGCCGAAAACATAATTACCGGTGAAAAATGGCGGCGGCGGTAGCAGACAGCCCATTTTTCATGGCGTTATTGGGCTGGTAATTGGGCGCTAATGCACGACTGGCGTGCAATCACCTAGAAACACAAACCCAGTTTCACATCCGAATCGAGTAGGGGAACAATCAGAGGCTGTTGTTTTTCGCCACTTGTAAATGAAGCTATTAATCTCCACCAGCATCACAGCACGCTGCCTTCGTTATCACTGCAGCCAGTGCAACGCTGCCAAATAATTTATCATTTTATCGTTGCTTCAGCCAGTTTTGCCCCCCTCGACCACAGCCACCCACCACTATCATCTTTTCAAGTTTGGCCATTTTGGGCCCGGAGAAATGGGGCCCCTATCTGGATTTAGCAGAGCGCACTTGATGCGCAATTAAACAACGAGCAAATGTCGTGGCTGATCATGTGAGCTGACCTTCCTAATTTTGCCCATTATCACCCACTGGTGATGCCATTACCAGCCGATGAATGGACGCCAATAAAGAATTAAGATAAGTGCCAATGTTGTTGGCAACACTTTCTTCGCCACTCTTCGCCCATTATGGCGAATTATAGTTGAAAATTTTCAAAGCCACTCTTGCTGGCTTGCTTGGCAGTGTCCTGACTCCAGACACAGAAAAGGGCACTGGGGCATACGTGACACGAATGGGCATCAGGGGGAAAGGGGGTGGACAACTCAACAGGCCAGTAACACTGATCTGATTACGCGAATAAGGGGGAAAAGGACGAGAAGTGCAACAAAAATGAAAGTGTCCATGCAGTACATCAGGCTCAGCTATTCCTAAGAAATTCAATTTTCAACTTTCCTGAATTTTTCCTGGCTTTTTCAGGTCAAAACCATTTAAATCGAAAATATGCCAATGTAAGAATGTGTTTGTTCACTTTAAACATGAGGTGAATACATTACAATAAAGAACCAGCAATTTAGCATGCATCTTTTAATAAACAACTTCTAGATTATTTAAAAACAAATTTAGATTAGTTTTTTTCAAATTTACAATTTCATCATTAATCTCTTCCACACAATTGCTTGCTTCAATTAACAACTCAATTTTCTCAATTTCTGTGTCAAGATTTGTTAAATTTCCCTGACTTTTTTCAAATAAACAATCTTTGCTGACTATTCCCTGACTTTTCTGGCTTTTTCAGGCCAAAACCATTATAAATCGAAAAAATGCCAATGTAAGAATATGTTTGTTTACTGTTTTTAAACATGAGGTGAACACATTTCAATAAAGAACCAGCAATTTAGCATGCATCTTTTAATAAACAACTTCTAGATTATTTAAACAATTTTAGATTATTTTTTTCAAATTTACAATTTCATCATTGATATCTTCCACACATCTCAATTTCTGTGTCAAGATTTGTTAAATTTCCTTGGCTTTTTTCAAATAAACAATCTTCCCTGACTTTTTCCTGGCTTTTTCAGGTTAAAACCATTATAAATCGAAAATATGCCAATGTAAGAATGTGTTTGTTCACTGTTTTTAAACATGAGGTGAACACATTTCAATAAAGAACCAGCAATTGAGCAGGCATCTTTTAACGAACAACTTTTTTAGATTATTTAAAAACAAATTTAGATTATAGTTTTTTTTTTTAAATTTACTATTTCATCATTAATCTCTTCCACACAACTGCTTGCTTCAATTAACAGCTCAAGTTTCTCAAATTCTGTGTCAAGATTTGTGAAATTTCCCTGACTTTTCCAGATTTGAATAACTTCCTTACCATCCAAAATGCAAAAATATGCCAATGTAAGGAATGCTATTTGTTCACTGTTTTTAAACATGAAGTGAATACATATTTCAATAAAGAACCAGCAATACAACTGTAGAACGCACATTTTAATAAACAAACTTGGATTAGTTTTTTTTAAATTCACTATTTCATCATTAATCTCTTCCACAAAATTGCTTGCTTATTCAGTTAATAGCTTTAGTTTCTTGACTTTATGTCGAGATATGTTAAATTTCGCTGACGTTTTCCAGATAAAGCAATCTTCCCTGCCTTTTCTAGGTTTGAAAAACTTCCTTACCAATAAAAATGCGAAAATATGCCAATGTAAGAAATGCTATTTGCTCACTGTTTTTAAACATAAGGTGAACACATTTCAATAAAGAACCAGCAATAGAGCATGCATCTTTTTTAGATTACTTAAATTTAGATTACTTTTCCAATTTATAATTTCATCATTGATCTCTTCCACAGAATTGCTTGCTTCAATTAACAGCTCAAGTTTCAATTTCTGTGTCAAGTTTTGCTAAATTTCCCTGACGTTTTTCAAATAAACAATCTTCCCTGACACTTCCCTGACTTTTCCAGGCTTTACAACTTCCAGGTTGTATAGGTCTGGGGTAACCCTGTTACATATAGCATTTGCTCTAAAATCTGATATCCAAGATGGCAGATTTCAGGCTGTTTGAACAAAAGTTTATTTATAATATGGATATGTGAAAGCTTGCTTACACCATGCTATGGAGGCCATAGTAATTTATCCAAGGATAAAACAGGAAAAATGAAGTAAGCCAGTGAAGTGCAACCATTGTATCTTTAATGAACGGCCTAGTGACGCTGATAACCCGTTTTTAAGCCATTCTTGGTCACTTTAATTGAGATTAATATGGCCGCACGAAACAAGCTGCTTTTGTGCTCAACTCTGCAAAATTACCGGCTAATAAATTGTTCAAGATGGGCTCGTAAATTACTAATTAAGCCGTGATTATGTAAGGAAGTCTGCGTTTTAATGAAAGCTACGTGAAATCAAGTAACCGTACTTTTGACAAGAAGTCGATGGGGGAATAATAATAAAGCACTTGATTTCGCCAAGTACACCGAATGGGCTGCCCATTAATTTCGCATAATTTGCAGCTCAGATTCAAGAAAAAGTCATTCATGGTGAATTAAGAGCAAATTGAACAAGGCCATAAAGAGTGCAAAATGGGATTTTTTCATCAGTTGCACGATATTTAAAGTTGTCAGGTTTTCAGAAATGAATACCCTAATATGGTGAGTTTTCCCATTTCGGAGACCAATTACTTCAAAGTTATGAATACTTGATAGTTTAAAACATGTTGGAAACATTACACCTTCTCAAATCATGAAATGCCAAAATTATTTGAAATTAGGTAACTTTCATATTAAATTTACACTTAACATCAATATTTTTATGAAAACTTGATAGTTTGAAACATGTTGGTAACATATTTACACCTTCTCAAATCATGAAATGCCGAAGTAATTTGAAATTAGTTGACCTTCATATTAAATTTACACTTAACATCAATATTTTTATGAAAACTTGATAGTTTGAAACATGTTGGTAACATATTTACACCTTCTCAAATCATGAAATGCCGAAGTAATTTGAAATTAGTTAAGTGTAAATTTAATATGAAAGTTAACATCAATATTTTTATGAAAACGTGATAGTTTGAAACATGTTGGTAACATATTTACACCTTCCCAAATCATGAAATGACAAAATTTTTTGAAATTAGTTCACCTTTACAGTTATGAAAACTTCATACTAAATTTACACTTAACATCAATATTTTTATGAAAACTTGATAGAAACATGTTGGTAATATATTTACACCTTCTCAGATTATAAAATGCACGAAATTAATTGACAGGGGGAGGGGAATCGAACTGAAAATCAATGTTGACATAAGGAGGTGAACCAAAAATCAAAATTTTGGAAAGTAATACTTGAAAGCTCCCAAATTGGCATTATGTCTTAAAGGCATAAATAACTCTCCAAATTCCAGGCTTAAAAGATTTCCCTGGCGATTAAAATGCGAAAATATGCCATTTCATTAATTT
This sequence comes from Cylindroiulus punctatus, assembly GCA_034695085.1. Classification (NCBI taxonomy): domain Eukaryota; kingdom Metazoa; phylum Arthropoda; class Diplopoda; order Julida; family Julidae; genus Cylindroiulus; species Cylindroiulus punctatus. The sequence goes on along the minus strand of JAQFYZ010003889.1, from coordinate 1,604 downwards.
ATAAACATGAGGTGGACACAGCTTTCACTAACGAACCAGAAATAGAGCACACATTTTATAAAAAACTTCAAATTTAGATAAGTTTTTCCAAATTTACAATTTCATTATTGATCTCTTCGACAAAAAAAATTTGTTTTTTATTTGAAAACAAATTGTTTTCAAATAAAACAATCTTCCCTGACTTTTTTCAAATAAAGCAATCGTCCCTGACTTTTTTCAAATAAAGCAATCTTCCCTGACTTTTTTCAAATAAAGCAATCTATCTTCCCTGACTTTTTTCAAATAAATCAATCTTCCCTGACTTTTTCAAATAGAGCAATTTTCCCTGACTTTTTTCAAATAAAGCAATCTTCCCTGGCTTTTTTCAAATAAAGCAATCTTCCCTGACTTTTTTCTAATAAAACAATCTCCCTGACTTTTTTCAAATAAAGCAATCTCCCTGACTTTTTTCAAATAAAGCAATCTTTCCTGACTTTTTTCAAATAAAGCAAAAATTCCCTGACTTTCTTCAAATAAAGCAATCTTCCCTGACTTTTTTTCAAATAAAGCAATCTTTCCTGACTTTTTTCAAATTAAGCAATCTCCATGACTTTTTTCAAATAAAGCAATCTTTCCTGACTTTTTTCAAATAAAGCAATCTTCCCTGACTTTTTTAAATAAAGCAATCATATCTGACTGGGGGAACCCTGAATAATGACTGATTAGTAGTAATTTCCACACCCTTCTGATTACTTTCAGCATGTTAATAATTTGCAGATTCAGCTGCTTATGAATGAACATGTACTGCATATGAACATGCTTATGAACATGTACTGCATATCACCAAATCAAAAATGAGCTATCTTCATTCGTGTCAAATCTCGTTGAGTCCTTGCTCCAGTGACTCTTTACACAAAATATCAGCTGTTGCTAAATTTGGCACGCCTGAAAAAACGCTGACAAATTGAAAAAAGATGAAAAATGCAGCAGTTCGATATTAAAAATTTGCCAACTAATTGCGCCTCCTTTCATTGGCTGAACTTGTTTCAGGATGAAGTGAAGCGAAAATCCAGTCGTTTCATTTGTTAACATCAAAAACAATGACATTTCACCTGCCTCATGGGAGGCGCAAAATCAACGGCTGGTTTGGGGGAAAAGCAGCAAAGCGACAAAAGAAAAGTTAAAATAACAACATCGTGATAAAAAAGCATGGATTGCACAGAAAAGGCGGCTAAACGAAGGAAATTGGGAATTGCGTGCTGGGAAAACGAGTCCCAGCAAACAAACAAATGTAAGTCCACCTTAGGAAGTGCAAGCACAGAAAAAAACACACTAAACTTGGATGATATAGTGAGGCCAACGTATGAAGCAGTTTCATATAGACTGCGACCAAATATCTTATTGATTTTATGTCGCCTAGCTAGGATTTTTCCCCTTTTTATGAACAAACGTAAATGAAATTTGCTACGAAATGTTTAGTTTTAGACATTTTCCTGACCTCACTGAACTCCCTGACCACTACAAATGCAGAAAATATGACATGTGCCAAAATGCAGAAAATATGACATGTGCCAAAATGCAGAAAATATGACATGTGCCAAAATGCAGAAAATATGACATGTGCC
>JAQFYZ010003888.1:0-12356 GCA_034695085.1 Cylindroiulus punctatus | reverse complement strand
GAACCTGGCCACATGGCTATAGTATACATCAGGGGACGGATCGGTCTTAGGACCGAGTGTGTGCCTGATTCATCAAAGTCACCCCGTCTACAGGTCCTTTACTTGACTCGATTTTTGATTTGTGATTCGGCAAGGGGTGGTTTGATTTAAAGGCACCTCATATGAGCCCTTTCCAAACATTTATCTGAAACATTTCCTTCCTTAAAAATTTAAAAAAATGTTAACTGATATTTAAAAAAACTTAGAAAGTTGATTGATATACAATTTTTTTCCGCTTTTATTGAAGAACCTTCCTGGGTAGAATCCTTTTTTATCAGAACTACAAAACCCGTGATTCGGCATGAGGTGGTGATTTGATAGAAAGCACCTTGAGCCAAGCAAGCCAGCCTGCAAATAGCATTTGAACACTTTCCAAGCATTTATCCGAAACATTTCCTCCTTTACAAATTATAAAAAAAAATGTTTATATTTTTAAAAAAAATCATTTTTTATTGAAGAACCCTACTTTGTGGATCCCTTTTTGATAACTTCTAAATTAAATATTGCCTTTCCGAATAGATTCCAGATTTTGAAACAATTTTCCAGGTGTGATATGCAACCGCTGATAAGTTATGCTAAAGAAGGCAGCATGACAGTCACAGTGCGGGACAATGACACAAGACAGATTTTGTCAAAACAAACGATTTAATTGCGTTTGGCCACTCACCGGGTCAGTGGGGTCCTTAATTTCCCAAATCATCCAGCCCCTTATAATACGTTGAAATTCCAAAACTACCTGAGATCAGAAGGCGTTGTTAATGGCTTCAAAGCCTGAAGACCGGGTTAGAACTCGAAGGCCTCGTAGGTGGATGGCCAGGCCATGCTGTACGTGTAGTCGGGAAACCTGGCCACGAATTCTTGTAGTGCGGGGGTCATCGAGTCGTCGCCGTGCAGGTAGTGGGCCACCACCGCAATGCTGAGGATCGGACTGGTCTTCGGGTGATGCATCGGTACCTGAATAGCAGAAATAACAGTTGGTGAGTGAATCTGGAATATTCCATGACTTTGAACTATAAACAAGAATGCCTCAGGTTCCTCCAAAAACTCATTTTCCAACTTTCCTGACTATTCCCTGACTTTCAAGGATTAAAAAAATTACCTGATCATTAAAAATGGTAATAGATGACATCTGCCAACGGAAAAAATGCTATACTTCTGTTTATAAGTAATTAATAAGAAGTGAACAAAGTTCAATAAGGAACCAGCAATAGAGTGGATATTTTAATTTTTAAAATAATTCAAATTTAGATGGTAAATTTGAGAAAAAAAAAATTCATTATTGATCTCTTCCACAGAATTGCTTGCTTCAATTGACAGCTTGCGTTTCTTGACTTTGTCTCAAGAGATTTGTTAAATTCCCCTTGCTTTTTTAAAATAAACAAATCTCCACAGACTTTTTCCTGAGTTTTCCAGGCCTTACTAACTTGCCTGACTTTTCCAGATTTCCCAGGTCTGGGGAAACTGTTTTTAATAATAGAGCTCGTATGCAAAAGTTTCTTTGTTTGTGTTTGCTAAACGTTTTCACTTGCAAAATGTTTTTTTTTTGTGGGAAAACTAGTTGCATCTTTATGCCAAGTCCAACAGAAAGTGTAAAGGGCAAAAGCAAGTAAGATCCTCACCTTTGAGGTGAATTTCGATTTCACTACACACATTTATACACTTAGGCAATTTTATTTTCAAAAACCAATTGATTTTACACTACTTTCTATGAAAAAAGATGTCATGTGAGCAATTATGTTAAAAAACAGTAATAGAAATAATGGATTTCAGGTGTTTTTTCCTTTGTTTTTGACAAATAATTATGCAAAAAATTTTTTTGGAAAATTCCGAAACAACTAAATGACAATGACCAATGCATTTTTATGGACACTTTGAAATGATCATAAATAATGCAAACAATGACATGGGTTGCAGTGGTTGACAGTTTTAAAAATCCGCCAAAATACTATATTTTGGGCGTATTTTTCTGAAAATTAATTTCACAGTTTAATTTCATAGGCAACGCAGTTTTTTGTTCGAAAAACGGTATCATCAATATTGACACAAGCAATACATGTGCATTTTTTTCGAGATTTAATAACAAGCGCAGAACTGAGGAATTATTGGGTTATTTTGAAATAAACTAGAGCTGGTCGATGCCAGCCCACATGTCTGCGTCGCTCTGCGATACGTTGATATTCAGAGATCGTTGTTGGCAAAATTAAAAAAAAAAAACTGACTTACCTTCACCTCGAACCAGAAGCTCCATGGTTCCGCAACCTCCCCGTGCGAGTAGTAGATGAAATATGACGGCCTGCCGTTCCACGAGAGACTAGGATATGGTTCGTTATTGGCGAAAGACCACCGGACCAGGTCGACACTGGTCGCCGGCGAGAAATAGATGGCCATGTGGCTGGGGCCTAAGTGAAGAAAACAGTTTACTTTAGTATAGTCCCTGCTCCAGCATAGCCAATATGAGGATGTGGGCCTCTCCTAATGCCTCGTAGGCTGGAAGTGATTGCCTGCTGGTTAGGGGCAACAAAATAATATTTACATTTTAGGTCACCTTCCATAAAAGCGCAACAAACAAAGAAAAGTATACATTCTGACAGCTAGAACGCTGCCTAAGCAGCAAACAGAGTTGAAATCCCAATATGATTATCATTTAGAAGAGGTACGATAGTCTGTCGCAGGGGACGGTACCTGTTGCATTGAATACATATTTTCTCCTCTCGACACCGGTGGCAATCTGGGAGATCAGCTTCAGTTTGGCCGGCAAATGAAACTGCGGCTTGGGTCCAGGTAAGTAAACAGACTTCCTAAAAGAAAAAGTTTTGTTCTGAAGTTTTCTTTCAGAATTTTACATCAGGTTGTTTTACAGAAAGCATTAATTCTTTATAAACAACAATTAAATTCAGACATTTTTTGAATAAAATTCAGTTTATGGTGTGATTCAAAATATCTTGGTAATGATTTTCTTTAAAAATATTATGTTCGACATATGGCAAATTTCAGTTAAGCAGGTTAGTCATAAATTCCACTTTTATAGAAGTTTGGACATCCCAGAAAGTCTACTTTTTCAAAGCTGCATGATACCAAATACATCGCAATCGGAAGAGTTTTAGTCAAAAGTTGTGCTAAATTTTTAACAACCACCATTAATAATGTCAAATTCTCAAATAATTTGAAACGAATTTGAAATTTGAAAAATCCGAAAGATTTGATGAAACGATGTACGAGCGCACATGGACTTTTGTTTCCAAATTTCGAAGAAAATGTGTATTTTGGGGGAATTTCAAAAAGTTGTCAATACATTTTTCTGAATTTTACACAAGCTGCATTACAATATGCATTGACTGAGCAAGACTGAGAAAATTTCTTCATAGAGGATTAATTAGCATTAAATAGATTACAAACGATTTATCCTTATTAAAAGTAAATGTTAGGTTAGTAGTAAAGTGTAACTTGTCTGGAACTGTTTTATATTTTGTAAATTTTGCAGTTGAAATTGTAAAAAAAAAAGCCCCAGCATAATTGTTAAGGCTCAACGAAAGCAAAAAAACTTCGGACACCCATTCGCTTTAACAAATAAATAAAAACGCTCAATTTTTTTCTTACCATGTATATTTTTTCATCCATTATATCCCTACTTTACCTTAAAGTCGTGAGTTACAGTTTATTATTAAAAAATTAAATAAAGATGAGAAGAATTCGAAATTGTACGTGCGCGACATAGCACGCACTGAAATTGGAACAAGGGCACGTGCATTTTCTCATTTTTATTTACTTTTTTAATAATAAACGGTGTAACTCACGACTTTAAAGGAAAAAATAAGGATATAATGGATGAAAAACTATACATGGTAAGAAAAAAATTGAGCGTTTTAATTTATTTGTTAAAGCGAACGGATGTCCGAAGTTTTTTTGCATGGTGGGTATGGGACCAACGGCTTTTCCAAACCACTTTCGATGATGAGCCTTAGTTATTTTAATTTGTTTCATGGCCATTTAAATGTAACCAACCTTAATCTGTGTAGAGCAGGATAATAAAACGGCATTCCACACATGAGTTCCTTGCCGCAGTCGTCGTCCACGTTGTGCCCTATTGTCTTGAGCTCGGGCAAGTACCTGTACAAATCTTTCGCAGCGTTGTAGTCAGCAGGCACAGCCCACAACCCAGAATCTTCCAGCCGCACATCGCCGTTCCGCTCATGGAAGGTGCGGTGCACGTGCTGTAATCGAAGAAATTTGGTTTGAAATTCGATCCCTTCCAATGACCACACTTGCTCATTTTCTTGCTGGAAATCAACTTTAGTAAAATAAAATTTCCTGACTTCAGAGGTCAAAGTTTTTTCCCTGACCTGAAGGATTTTCCAACGACCAAGATGTATATTTTTCGTTGGGTTTTTTAAATATATTTATAGGGACAGGGACATATTAATGGTAATTTTTTCTGATCTAAATATTGATCAAAAATGATAGATTTTAGCTGATTTTCATGGAAAACAGTTTTAATAATTTAGGAACGATGAGGTTCCCCTGACTTTACCAGGTTTCCCAGGGTTTGTGGGACCCCATTCAATGGAACTTTCCCAAAATAACATATACAGGGTGTATAGCGCATAGATCAAGATAGATGTTGCATTCACAGGGTTACCCACGATAAACATGAAAAACGTTTTTCAAAAAAACTGCCAGAATTAATGAATTTTATACCTTTTCTTTGAAATTTTTCCAAATAACAGTTATAATAACAGATGGATTTTATGTGTATTTTTCCGAAAAACGTTTTTCACGGTGTTTTTTAACCAAATCTCTAATAATGCACTTCAATAGATTTTTAAAATGTAAAAGATAGGCAAATTTCGTTTGAAAACATTTTACAACTGATTTAGAAAATCTGAAAGAAATGATTTGTAAGCACCACAGGCAACATTTTTAGAAACATGTAGATCCGATTGATTAATTTAGCCAATATTTCTATAAAAAGAAATCCCTTGGCCTAGTGTAATATTGTAATATTTCTCAACTTTCCCAGGTTTCCCAGGGTCTGGAAATTTCCATTCAATGGAACTTTCCAAAATGCAACATATATTGTATATAGCGCACAGATCAAGAAAGCTGTTCACAGGGTTACCCACGATGAACATCAAACCAACCGTTAAAAGATGGTCACTCAAACAGAAAATGACATCGTACGTAAAATGAAAACACCCACCTGAAGTAAAAAGCGCTGCGATGCCGGACTCAGCGGGTCACTGCTGTAGGGGTGGCCAAGGGGTGTCAAGGCAGCGGCGAAGAAAGACACCAGGAAAACGCCAAACAAGGACCACAGGATGGGCTTCATGTTCCGCGTTGCGTGCACAAACGATATCTAGCGGGACGATAACAGTACATGTAAGTCTGTGTCGGACGTGGCAAGGAAGAAACCACGGCTGCAAATCAGCACACCCACCGTGAGATTGTAACTAAGAATGTTGGACATCACGAAGACAACCCCGATGAACAGGTCAGGTTGTACGGCTGCTCCAGTCCTTCCGAGCATGGGCATGAGAATTTGCAGGCCAACGGCAATCGCCTGGAGACTGAGTTCAATCGGCAGGGTCCATGCGGCCAGGTTGACGATTAAAAAGTCACGAGCATGATCTGAAAATAAACGCCAGAATTATTAAACAATGGCTGCGCACCTTTATTAAGCCTTGAGTTGCATTGGCCGAATCTGCTATAAAATTTTCCAGACGCCCACAGTCAGCACCTGAGATGCCATATGGTGGGGGTTCAGTTGTAATGTCATTATAAAAAAATTGGAAATATATGAAACTATAATAATGATAAAATAAAATTTCCAAATCGATGATTTCGTTGATATTATATAACATTACTGAAAAGTGCTAGCAATGTCTCACAGCATGATTTTTATTTCACACTGTTGAGAATGATGTCACCCAGAATGCACATTGTGATATCTTTTCAAAAATGATTTCATGTTTTCTGAAAATCTTATTGGCCATGAAAATATTAAGGGACCACTTTTTGGAATCCAATTATGCATCAATTGTGGCGAACTTGTCTTAAGAATTTTTAACAAACATTAACATTAAGCTAGTTTGCAATGGTTTTCAAGCTCACCTTTTTATACCAAAGTTGTTTGTAATAAAACGTATTACCAAGAATGCTGCTAAAATGTTGAATTTATGCTTTTGTTAAAAAAAATAAAGGAATGGGGAACCTAATGGATAAATTTCCAATTCTTTTTTTACAAAAAGTCTCCCAATACATCCATCATAAAGAGAATGTGTAATGTGAAGAAATTTATGGAAATGGTAATAATTTCCAAACATTATACGAATTCCTCTGACATGTCCATCCACCTGAACAAAAGTGGAAATGACGAATGCCGATAAGTGGGGGAAGTGGAGATATGGAAATTTCGATTTCGTGAAAGTTACGTAAAAAAATAAAAGAACAGTCTACATACTTTTCGGATGCTTGAAAAGCAGGCGATCCCCGACAAAGCGAAACACACAAGGGAAAAGGACGCCGATGACCAGCACCATGGATGTCTTGAGGTCGAAGAGATAAATGACAGTGTTGATGGAGCACCAGACCAGCTGGTGGGACTCGAAGCAAAGTTGCTCGGCCATCCACTGGTTCTCAAATCCCTTGTATAAGTAGCGATGGAAGTAAGAGTGCACGGCCATCATGATGAGCACCGAAGGCACCAAGTAGAGACCGAACGCCAAAAACTGGTTCGAGTACCAGGACATGGTGGCGCCGGCCAGCTCGAGCAACAAGGCGATGAGCAGCAGGCCAACCACCGCCAAGATCCAAGAGGTGAACATGAGAGCCACGCCCTTAAGCAGCACCTTGAGATAATCGGAACCGTGCCGAAAACCTGAAAGTGAACAAACTCTTTGAACAACCTTTCAATCCTAATGATTTTGAATTAAAATTTTCATAATATTTTATTGTGAAGTTGTTTTCTTACTCATTTTCTTACTCATTATTTTATGTACTCATTGTATACAAACTTTGTACTTAGTCATAATTTAGTACTATTCAGTATCATTCATTGCACACAGATTTTGTACTAACGTATTATTTCGTATTCGTTATATTCTATCAATTCATTATATGTACAGATATTAGCTTTTTGACCCATACAAGTCCTAACATGACCTTCGGGCAAGACATTATGAAATTAAATTATGAAATTACGTTAGAATGCTGAAAACATGGGGTGTTCTTGATTGTGGAAGAAACCATATATTACCCACCTACGTCTCTCGGCTTAAAGTACCCGTTCAATGAGCGTCCAACACAAATCGCGATGGAGCAGTAGACTAGCACGCTTCCCAGAAGCTCCGAGTAAACCACGAGGAACAGGCCAAAGAAGTCGAAGAAGACTACGTTGCCATGCTCGTGCGCTCCTGGGTCCGGCACCAGGGGAGAGTTGGCCAACTCTTGAAGCAAGCCATGCAGGTTTTCACCTAAGAAACATTTGCGTATTATTATTGATTTAAATTTTTGAGAAAACAGGTCATTTGAAGAAGACGGAAGATCATTAACAATTTAACCCACACTTCGATAAAAATATTTTAGCAACATTAATAATTTAAGGAAGGCCTTGGCATGATTTCTTGAATAACTACCAGAAAAAATGGGTTTTAGAAAGCAGATATTCCTTAATACTTTTGAGATGGTATTTAAATGATCTTCACCAATGCATTTTCGTGGCGATTTTGAAATTTTCGAAGCAGAAACACCATGGACAAACATTAAAAAATAACCTACCAGAATCAATGCACAATGTATTTTTGGTTACTTTCTTGAAAGCATTCAATAACACGAGCATTGAAAAACACGGGAAATTTTTGAAAACTTGACTGCAAGTGTTTCGTTTGGCAAATGTTTACAAAGTATGTGTAGATCACTAAAATGAATTTAGCTCTTAATTCTGTAAACAGTTGAACAGATTGTAGTTTGAAATAAATAATTCATTAGCGTTTAAATTTTAGTAACTGAAGATATCACTGATCTTTCAACGTGTCCAAATGTGGTCTTTGAACATAGCCGGAACATTTTTGTTGCAAATCCAGACATTTCACCTTGATATGATATTCCACCAATGCAATTTCACTGCTCACCTGCCCTTTGAATGCTACCCGGTGGAATGTACTCCTCTCTGTCGAACTTGGTATGGTACAGGTACCCGTTGCGTATGTACGCGATGTCCAATCCTGCAGTCGGGATACAGAAAATTGTTACCAAAGAGCATGTGTCAGGGCTGGCATAAATATCCACCCCAGATCAGGGCAAATCGCAAAAAGATATCAAACCTGGGATGTTGCCATAGTCACGAAATATTCGGTAATCCGTGTCACCGGGTACGATCTTCCCGGACTGGAATATTTCTTGGGCCAATACGCATGCGAAGGGGTACTTGGCCCCGCGGCCATACAGTTCCGTAAGCCATGGATTCTGGGGTCCTGAAATGAAAAAAACAAACTACTTTCAAATTGATTGCACCTTCACATATTTCTCTCCAGCAACCCTTTATGATTTACGCACTTGTTTACAATTTTTTAGATGTTTACAATCTTAAGCAATTCAAGGAATTTAAACTGCCAAATTTGAAGACCAAGAAAACAATTTCGCTACCGAGCACACAGGGTTTGCGACCCTTTTTAAATTTTTGGAAGACGTGACCAAATTAAGAATCAATTTAAAAAAAAATAAAAATAAAAAAGTGGTACCAAAAAAAATGCGTACGACGTACCTTTAATTATAAAAATCCGAAAATGAAGTCTTATTAAAACCCTCATTTTTGATCTTTTGCTTCTAAAACGTTTGGCGTATGATCAAAAATTGGCAAAAAGTGGAAAATAACCACAAGTGAATAACTTCATGGCACTATTTCGCATGCCGTTTTGTATTTTTACCCAACTAGTTTTTTTTACAAAGCTAGCGCAGCACAAGAAAAAATTTCAAAAACGAAAGTTAATTTAATTTTCGCGCCTTTTATAGACGTTATTTACGAACGTGCATTTTCGTAATGAACGTTATTTAAAGTTTATTAAAAGCACTAACTTATGCTTTCGATTTTCGGCTTAGTTTTAAAAATCGAGCGTTAAGAAAATAAAATTAAACTTCCGTTCTTTAAAAATTTCCCTTGTACAGCGATACAAATTCATGGCGAAATAAATAAAAGAAAATATGCAAAAATTATTTTATGAAAATGAAATAAAAATAAACATGTATAATGGCAGATTTTCACATTTTTGCAAAATTAAAGTAGGATATACATTACACAAAGTCCACATCGATTTTCTGAATTTATAGTAAACAAAAAGTCCCACCAACTAGCAAAATAGGTTGAGCAATGATTTTTTCCCCCCATACTCGCCATTCCAGAATATTTCTAGCCATATCCATGCAGTTGACCTCTGACCTCTTACCTGCTTGAAAAAGCAGCTCTCTGCCTCCAGATCCACAGGAATCCAAGTTGATAAATGCCTTGATGTTCGGAGCCCACTTGTGCTGTGTTATGAAACCATGCGAGGCCTAAATGAGGACGAAAAACTCAAAATTATTCAGGAATTTCTTATTCGAAGAAATAAATCATTTGGCAAAAAACAGCAGGTCTCAATTTCACTACTTCTTACACCCAATGGATTTGTCGTGGACAAATACTCTTTAGCAACAATATGCTTAGGAATGTGGATAAAATATTTGCATACATTTGCATATACATATGTACTAGTACATGCTTAGGACAAAGAAGTCACAAACACGCTTGGTATCCATTTACATGTAGGTTCTAAAATTGCAAACTTTTCGAAAGACACCTCTTTCTAATTAGTCAAGATACAGGTAGTCCAGAGTATCATTACAGTTGAACCGCAAAATACACATGTAAGAATAATATAGCGGGGATTTTTAGATGAAAAATTCAGAAATCTAAGATTTGTTGAAATTATAGCCTGCACAGTGAATTTTACATTCTCCCAGGAATGGGTAACAGGGTAACATTTTTACATTAGACACTTTGCGCAGCACAAACGAAAGTTTAATTTCATTTTTGTGCCTTTTACAGTATATACATGTAAGTTTGTTATGTACGTGCAATTTCCTAACGATGGTAAAGCCCTACTACATGTAGCGATACAAAATAAACGTTATTTAATGTTTATTAGAAGTATGAACGGTAGGTGAAACATGTGGACCGCAAAAAAATCCATAACAAACTTTTATTAAAGGCAAAATATAAAATTGAACTTGCGTTTCTAAAACTTTCGTTGTGTTGCGCAAAGTGTATTTGCTTAAAAACTTTCACGAATAAGACAGATTTGTTGCCTCTTATCTAATTTGAAGGTTAACAGTAAATAAGGGTCAACAAACAAAAAGCAGACGCTGAAGACCGCGCTAGTTTGAAACGAGGTTTCATGAAATTATACTGTAATTATTGCCAATAGCTTATATTTTTTTTATTAATGGCGTCTGTTCAGTGTTAAGTTCATTGGCACGTGGATATTTAATAACATTGCTGTCAAAGTATAATTTCGAACGTTTCTAGATGAGAAAGCTCTTCACGGTGAAACAACGTTATGTTTTTCAAGAAGATGAAAAAGATAACAGAGAAAACGAAAAAAAACGATGATTAAAAGGTTTTTAAAAACGTAATAAAGCTGTTTAGTCAGATAAATTGCATGATGTCATGAAGAGAGCAAACATGCCACACACCATTAAGAAATAATAAAAAGCTAACCTACTCATAAAAATTTCATAAAATTGCATGCTGTTAACATGCAGACCTGAGGACGTTTATCAATCGACATCATCAAAGACGATTAAACTTCGAAATGAGTGAAATTTTTCTGAAAATTTGATAAAAATTAATTTGGTCGCACACAAGCACAAAAAGGCACTTAACCCATATTTTTATTTTAAGAAATTACGCAGCATCCAATTGCAACTTCCAAGACTTATACAAATTTAATGAATTTTAGAAGATTGGTACGTTCAAGTAGTACATGTACTTAATAACACGTTATTGCAGGCACCCCTTCTGGCACATGTTTCCATTATTTTTAACCCCACACCCACGCGACTTACAACGACATATGGCCAAAATTTATTTCACCAAAATTTACCATAACCAACATTTTTTTCACGCCTTTGTTATGAGGCATTTGGGCGATTTAAACGTGTTCAGGGTGTGTACTACATTTGCTACTGTAGCCCTCCGGGTAGGTGACCTCATACTAGAACGTTCCCCAGTGTTTTACCATACTGTGTTTATGGATAATATTGCTGTATCATAACATGCGATCATGATGCATGATATCACACAAACCTTCGAAGGCTTCTTTTATACGAGTTGGACATTTTCTCTGTGTTGCTGAAAAATTAGCATTTGTCATTGTTAAAAGTTCAATTCCAAAGGGCAACTTCACATACTCTTTTCAGATTGCATCAAAAGTCAGGCGATGAATTTTGACTGAAAGACAAATTCCATGACTTTCCCCAGACTTCAATGTCCAGTGACGCCCTTGGGAGCTGTTTCAAATTAAATGCAACTTCAACAATTACATGTACTTGGCCATAGTTACCTGCAGGATGTTCTCCTCGGCTCCATTGAAGCTGAAGATGATGGTGTGCGTAAAGGGTTGCTCGGCCTGGGTGAGCAAATGGAGCACCTCCAGCATCACTGCACAGCTAACGGCATCGTCGCTGGCCCCTGGACCACAAAATATGATAATTAGTGCAAAAAACGGCGCAGCACCTCTGAAGGTCGTGCATTAATCCTTCACCACAGCCTTTTCCCATCCCAGTCCATTTAATGACTTTCCCCTCCTAGCCAAGGTGCAAATTTAAATTTTTTTTGAGGGATACCACTTGGCGCTCCAGTGCTTTCTTCCACGCGAATTAATTAGGGTGCCCCCTGCAGAAATCCTTTTGTGCTTTCAAATTGTCTTAAATAATACTAAAGGCCCTACTGGCGATGATGAGTTTCAATAAAAAAATTCATCAGTAGTCTTAAATACAATGTTAAGGAACTGTGTTTTTGGAACAAATTTGTATAAAATCCATCATTTGTGATCAGTTTTTGTGAAACAGTTGTCCTCAAAAAACAAGCTTTTCCATCAACGACTCTGGCAACGCTCACCAAAGACTGGCACTGCCTACCGAAAAAAATGGCCCGTCACAGACTTCAACCATTGCCACCAACAACTTTGCCATTGCCACCAACAACTTTGCCACTGCCCCCAACAACTTTGCCACTGCCTCCAACAACTTTGCCACTGCCTCCAACAACTTTGCCACTGCCTCCAACA
>JAQFYZ010003887.1:0-12357 GCA_034695085.1 Cylindroiulus punctatus | reverse complement strand
AATGACGTGCAGTGCAATTTTTGACAAGGTGTTTGGAATCCTCCCATCACTACCTATTCAACGATGTAAGCACACTTGTCCTAGCACTAGCGGATTGAACGTTATTTTGAGAGGCCCAGATATCTGGTCCACCCTGTATAATTGCTTGCAAAGGGACATCGACGCATTGCATGTACAGGGATTTACCATAGTCTTACTAGGCGACTTTAATGGACACCTGCAAGAGTTAGACGTCAATGATAACGTCAATGGCAGATGCTTGCGCGGCTTCGCAGAGGCTAATGACATGGAGATTGGCAACCTTTTACCAGAATGTGAGGGAAAAAGCACATGGACTAAGGGCACACTGGCATACATCCTCGACTATATACTGATAGAAAGGATGCTCCTTAGCAGGGTGGGGGAAGTAAAGGTAGATGATCTTAACTCAGCTGGGCTTGACTCAGATCACCATTTGATCAATCTTAGCCTGAACATGGGGCATAACCCAGAAAGAAGGGTAGCATGTGCGAAAAAAAGAAGGCTTGGGCAATAAGAGAGAACACAGATTGGGATGGGTTCGCAGATGCCATCACAACGGCAATTGCGATACATCGCACTGGTGACTATGAAGGGTGGGAAAACTGTTATCAACTGTGGCAAGGCTCAGATTGGTTACAAAACCATGTCAGCAGCAACTGCGAATCCGCGTGTGTACTTATCCCGGGAAGCTCGAACGGCAATAAGCGAGAGGAAGATGGCAAGCACTGCACATAGGAGGGCATTAAAGAGGGGGGAAGTGACGGCTACCAAACAGGCTTGGGATAAGTATAAAGAGAAAAAGGGAGCTGCAAAAGCCTTAGTTGCAGGGTGTATTGCTGCCCATTACCAGAAAAGGTGGTCAGAAATAATGAAAGGGGGAAGGGAGGCTGGAAGAAAATATTGGCAATACGTTAAGCTAAAATCAGCAAGCAAGGATGTAGATCAGCCAGGGTCAAAAGGGTTGAAAGATGATACAGGTAGTGTATGCACAGATAGACCAGGCATACTCCGCCTATTAGAAGGCTATGCATCCAAATTTAAACAGGAGGGATTTGAGGCGAGGGATATAAACTGCCATGGAACAACTAGCCGTAGCACGGAACACATCTCACCTTTCACTATGAGGGAGGTAATCAAAGCAGTAAAGGGCTTGAAAGACAGAAAAGCTGTAGGAGAGGATGGGATACCAAATGAATTCATTAAGAACATGGGGAGGGAGGGACTGGAATATCTCATGAATCTGTTTAACGTAACCTTGGGGGGAGGGGAGGTTCCAAAAAGTTGGAAGATTACCAGGATCTCAATGATTCATAAAGGGAAGGGTAAAGATCGTACAGAGCTAGGAAGCTATAGACCAGTTGCTATCAGCAGCTGCGTCTACAAGCTGTATGCAGGCCTGCTTAGAGACAGACTGCAGACTGAACTTGAGGCGGGAGGAAAACTGGTTGATTTTCAAAATGGGTTTAGGAAGGGTAGGAGGGGCAGTGACAACCTTTTCGTCATCACTCAGTTCATGGAAGTTGCTGGTAAGAAGAAAAAGCCCCTATATATAGCCTTCCTAGATATTAAAGGAGCATTTGATAATGTGAATCGGGAACGGCTATGGGGCCTGCTTGCAGAGTACGAGATAAGTAGAGTATGTCGATACGAAATATGCATTGCAATGGGGGGATTTGAAAACAGGAAACATTGCTGTCAGCAAGGGAGTTCGCCAGGGATGTCCCTTGTCTTCTCTACTGTTTTTGGTCTACATAAACGAGTTAGGAGTGATGCTTAGAGAAGCCAGAATTGGATACCGTATTGGTGCAAGACATCTCCCTGGCTTGATGTTCTGTGACGATGTGTCCCTACTCTCGGAAAGCAGCACTGAAATGCAATGCCTTCTAGACATTGCTGGCAAATATGGGGAAGACTTTGGGCTAACGTTTGGGGAGGATAAATCTGGGGTCATGGTGGTCGACACTGAGGGAGGGGGAAGTGGGAACGAGAATTGGCACATCCAAAGCTGTGATGTGAAACAGGTTCAAGAGTACGAGTACCTTGGAATAACACTCAACAATGGTAAGAAGTATCTGGCAGAGATGGAGGAAAGGATTAGGTTGAAGGCAACCCGGCTTGGGGGCCTCCTTGGTAAACTTGCTTTCCAATCCTAGCAGAGTAAAAGCCTGTGGAGCCAAACTCAAGGTTGACTCAACCATAAAAGGAGAGTGGGCATCATCTGACAATAATATTAAGCGGTTAGTAAATGCCTGGGAACTCAAGCAATGGGAGGAGGGTGTGAAGGGCAAAAGCACCCTGGCAATATATGCCCAGAAGGGGGGAATCCAACGTGAAGATCTGTATGATAACAGCTACCCCAGCGCACTGCTGTTTCGAGCCCGGGCAGGTTCACTGGAGACCAACAAGCGTCTCGCCAAATTCAAGCAGATAGGGGAAATATGCGATCTATGTCACTTAGAAGTGGAGGATGTTGTGCATGTGTTATGTCATTGTCAGGCCCTCAATGTGCATCGTGCTAACAGGGAGGGCATGCCAGTGGAGGAGTGGCTTGGATTTGTAGGTGATGGAATGTGTAAAAATGAGAATATAGCTGCTGCCAAGCATCTCCTGGGGAGGTGGTGGACCTTGAAGCAGCAAGTAGGCATGCATGATCAGAATGGGAGGGGTAATGCTGCAGAGGATTTTTATGATATGCAGTGAAGAGGGGCGGAGCGTAAGCGTACACTCGCCTGGTGTCATAGTAGCGCCCCCTTGAGGGGGCATCCGTCTTAAAGGATTCGCTACTGCAATCAAATCAAATCAAATCAAAGTCCCCCATTTAATCATATACGTGGTGTTTTTGTAAAGTGTCTTAATAGCATGACACACCAAAGAATATCATGGCCCACATTATCAAAAGCTTCCTTTATATTTTGGAATGCAATAAGCCAAAGCTTTTCCTGTTTCTTGTCAATCCCCATCAGCTGAGTGCTGGTAAACAAGTTGTCACCACCCTGCTTGCCCTTACGAAACCAATTCTAAAAGCTCACTAATTTCCCCCTAGCCTCAACTCCTGCTGAAGCCCATCCTGTAGCAGCCCTGCATACAGTGTATGCACTACTGCTGATAGCCACAGACCTGTAGCTGTTAATGACCTTTGGGTATCATCATCACCCTAATGATAGTCCACTCTAGGTACCTTCCCACCCCTGAGGCTGTGATTAAATGCCTCAACCAGGATCTCCAAACCCTTATGTCACAAGGACCTGAGTGTTTTTAGAATTCTTTAGGATATCATCCTGTAATGGCCTTTCCACATTTCAGATGCCGGACTGCTCTGTGGACCTCGGCCAGTGTTGGGTCTGACTCAAAGAGAGCTAATGTCAACCATGATATCCAATAGGCCCTCTGTATCCTGACAAGGATCTTGCCTAACAAACGTCTTAGCGTAGGCAGCTAGCACTTGCATTACACCCAGCTTGTCCATACAAAGGAATCCATGCTTGTCGTGCAGTATAGCCATTTCAGCCTTCACCGGTCACCAGTTCAGAACATACTGCTAGTTTCCTTTTCGAACTCTACCTCACCCATCACAATTTTGTTCCATGCTGGGTGGTCTTGTGATGCCAGACATTTTCCCACCCTGGCTTTGGCCACCTCATTCCTTTTCAGATAAATCTGCAAGTAGGACTTGTTTGCCATAATGTCAGATGTGCCTTTATAAGCCAGACCGATGGACAGCCAGTCTATTTTATCAAAATGAAATTCAAAAACTGTTTTGTAATCCTACAGGATGTAAGAACTCAATGTAAATGTATCTACACGTATGTAATTCGAAATAAATTCACACAAATGCTTCTGGCTTTGGACAAATATCGTGCATCTCTACAACTTTCAAATTGAAACTATTACTCAAATGACCTTGATGAAACAGTTCATGGTTCGGTCGGATCACACCTCTGGATACCTTGTTCATGACGTGTCACATTGCCATTATCCATTTTTCCATATTTTTTCTTTTAAGAAAGTTAAGGTAGGGGTGTCTCACCTTTCTGAATCATGCTGTACAATTCACCAAATAATATTACAAAGCATACAGAGTAAATTGATATAATTCAATAAAATACATAAGAAAAATGAAAATAATCTAAGGCAATCATTCTGGCTAACATATTTTACAAAATGCGATCTCTGAATCAAAAAGCATTTTTACAGGTAGGAGTTCAACACAACACAGAATCACAGTAGGATTTTGCTAGCCAGCATGATTTTACTTATTTAGGACTTTCAAATTTTTGAACCTCTTGTATCTCTTGTAATTATTGATTACTGTCAACTATGCATGAAAAATGTTACTGTCATACCTTTGAGGTCTTTTGCACTTGATCACCCACATAGATTTTCCGAAATTGCTCAAAGAAAGAAAGCATGGCAAGTTCCAGTCGTTCACAGCCCTCCTGTGACAGTCTTGAGTCTGTTAGATTCATCAGCTGCAGTACCCTAGAAGAAACAAGTGTTAACCACAAACACCACTAAACATCCATTTAAATTTTGACAAAGCAGACTTATCCATGCTGACCTGCAGACAAGTTCGCCATCCATAGCATCATGCTCATCGTTGCTGTTGAAAGATACCCTACCGCCAATAGCAGCCCCAATGATATACGCCAACCATGTTAATCTCCCTGAAAAGGTTATCTGATCAGTTGTGGTTCATTCATACGGACAACTTTTTTGGGGGAGGTGATTCCATCTTAGCAGGCATAGGAGAATGATATGTGAAGGGGGTTTGCTCAAGTTAGTAATGATACCATGCACTCTTTGCATAAACTGATCAATTTTGAAAGATACTGTAAAGCCAATAGCGACCCCAATAATATTAGCCAACCATGTTAATCATCCTGAAAAGAAGGTCACTATAGAAGGCGTCCATGACACTATAGCATGACCAAAATATCATATATAAATGCTCTCTTGGCACATCGGCTATGAATCAACAGAAAGTCAAAACACTGGAGAATTTCATCACGACTGTTATTCATGATGTTGCAGAAGAAAGTTTACAAATGGTGGCATTCAATTTCAAATTTAAGTACCTGGGCGTAAAAGATGTATATGGCCATACATTGGGATATACAGGGTGAAGCAATTAAACTTGAGAAAGTTGAATATAATTAAAAGTAAGCATTTGACAACGAAATGTCTTAGATAAATGTCGTCTGCTATCAGGGGGACATTTTAATTACACTATTTTCGGTGTTATTGAAGGTCCTCCTTAAGGTCGTTACAAGGTCATGGGAGTTTCTTTCAATGGGAACCCCATATTTTTCTGCATGATTCCTAATCTACACATAAAAATACATCACATTTGTTTTAAACATTTTGCCATTTGATAAATAGTTTCAAGGATATTTAGCATATTAAGAATAACTATTGCAATAATGAATTGCAAGGAATTAAGGGAATGCGTTACCTAATCTGATCAGGTTTGTTTATTTAATGCTGTGCATAAAGGCATACCTCATACAGCCAGACTAATTGTGACGAACACATGCAAGTTGACCATCAGCATACCTATTGCAGATTGCAGGTATTATGAGTTATGAAACCTCATTATTGGAGCTGCTGTAACATGCTGTTTTCAACATAACTAAAATTAATTCTACTCTCTACAGATGAATACATGTAGATATGGATAGGTTTACAACTACAGAAAGAGTAGATATTATTCGTAAATATGGTGCATCTGGAAGAAATGTTGATGAGACACATAACCTTTATGGCAAATGGTACCCAGAGAGAAATACACCATCACCTGCTACCATTTATCGTATTGTAAATAGGTTTGTAGAAGAAGGAAGTGTTTGTGCGCCCAAAAAAAATTATTGCAATAGTTATTCTTAATATGCTAAATATCCTTGAAATTATTCATCAAATGGCAAAATGTTTGAAACAAATGTTATGTATTTTTATGTGTAGATTAGGAATCATGCAGAAAAATATGGGGTTCCCATTGAATGAAACTCCCATGACCTTGTAATGTCCTTGAGAAGGACCTTCAAGGTCACCAAAATAGAGTAATTAAAATGTCCCCCTGATGGCAGACGACATTTATCTAAGACATTTCGTTGTATAATGCTTTCTTCTAATGATATTCAACTTTCTCAAGTTAAATGCCTCACCCTGTATATCAATGACCTAATGGCAATTCCACATATAATCATTTTTGGAAAAATTGGATTATTATATAATTCTATTCGGGGCTTTGGTGAAATAAGAATTAACATTGGAGCCAAAGGAAACCCTCATTCCTACATGGAAAATAAATTTGAAATATACTTGGATATATCTGCAATATACTTAATATATAACAAATATCTTCGTTCCATTAGGTGCCAAAAACCCTGCTAACAATGTGTCTTTTTCGTATTACCCCCGCAAAGGGGTTACAGAGAGGGGTGGGTAAATACATTTCCCAAACTGTTATGGATACACCCTTGAAATTTTGCTGGCATGTACCTTAGGGTCCAAGAACCTATAGCAAAGTGTGCTCTGCCGTATTACTCCTGCTAAGGGGTTAAACAGAGAAGTGGGTAATTACATCTCCCAAACCGTTAGGGCTACACCTTTGAAATATTGCTGGCATGTACCTTAGGTACCAAGAACCTTGATAGCAACGTGTTTTCTTTCATATTACCCCATCTGAGGGGTTAAACAGGGGTGGGTATATACATCTCCCAAACCGTTAGGACTAGACCCTTGAAATGTTGCAAGGATATATAAAAACACAGTAGAATAAAATGTATATCAGACATGAAAATTCAGGACTGGAAAAAGTACTAGACAAAAGCTGGATGTCGTCGGATGTTTTCAAAAAAGTGTATGGAACCAGTAAATAGAAATCGATATTCAAGTTTGTTGCCACCCTCTAGCTGCAGCAATTTCAAATGAAACCTGGCCGAGTCTAGAGGACCTTACCTATCCAAAGGATGGGTTGGTTCGCTAGTCATTTATATTAGGTTTAGTGTCAGGTGCACTAACATATGTAAAATGTTCTAGCAAAACTGTATTTGACATTAGCGGGCATAGTTTAATTTAATTCAACTCAGAACCCTACAACCTGTCTGTGAATACCATGTGGTAGGGGGTAAAAATTCCTTCAACCCAATCTAAAACTCAGTAACTGCCACCGTATCTGGATGGACACCATCATCATTATAAAATTAAACTTCTTGAATCTTAAGGCTGTCCTTTGGACGAGAATTCCAACATCTGATGGAATGCAAAAACTAAGACCAATAGTATGGATCCGAGAACATAGTTCATTAAAAAAGCTTGACATGTTATCTATAACCCATAAGAATGTATAGACGTTATTAGGCACTCTGGATATTGAAAGAAACATAATAAGCGTGTGTGTGTGGTTGAGGATTAAAAGTGCAAGGCCTACAAGGCGAAATGGCGCTCGAAAGGCTTGCTATGGAACATCGGTGGTGTTAAACAACCTGAGAATGTAACACAATATGGGGCTGGCAGAGAAGCATAGCGAAGAAAGTTGATAGAAGGGACCGGGACGGTCGTGGCAGATTTCGAAGGGGAACTGACCTCGACAATCGCCCAAGGGCTGAAGAAACCACGAAAACCAAAGCTCGGACTGCCGACCAGGGAAGCGAACAACAGAACTCCCGACCACAGGCAGAGATGTTATTAAAATGACCAGCCTGCTTGGTAACATAATAAGTAGACTGGGGCTTACCTTCTTGTATTGCTATATCAATCCTCTGTGATGACTGGTTGCTAACCAACTCTTGGTAAGTCTGTGCAGCCTGGTCAAACAGTTGTACTAACAAACTGCATGTCTTTTCATATTCACATCGACCAATGGTATATAGCTATAAATAGACAAGATACAATATTAACAATAAACAGTAACATAAAAGAATACATTACAATTTAATTCCAACTCAGTACCCTGCAACCAGCAAATGGATACCATATATGGCAGGGGGATGCAATCCATCAACTCACTAATTGGTAATTACCAGTGCATTTAGGTGGGCCCCACCATCATTGTTACAGAATTTTGTTAGTGGAATTCTTTATTTGCAAGATAATTTCCATGGTCTGATTGCATGCAAAACGAATTACCAATGATATTCATCAACACAGACCTGCAGTTACATGAGTGTATTGGAATGACAGGTTCCACTACTTCTGTGGTTTAGTTAATAATTGTAGATACAAGTACTTCACCACCACATAACTTTACCTTGAAGTACACTTGTCAAAAAGATCCATGCCAAGGGTCACCCGGTTAGTTGCAATGTATCCCACTGAAAACTGTTAATCGATCAGGTAACATTCATCTATTGTTGGTATCTACATATCTCGCAGATCTAAGCTGAATCATGTCAATATCAATTTGAGCCATTATCTAAGGGTGACTTACGGTGATTAGCATGGATATTCATTATACAAATCGCAATCATTGGCCAGCTATAGTCAAACCAAGAAGTGATGGAACTGGGTCTAATGTGCCGACCAATAGGGTCCCATAACGTGTTTGCGATTGATTTAGCCTAGTTGATTATAATCACGTGGCACGTGCTAACTTTCACCGACTGAATATGCATGGAAGCGCTAATCAACAAGCCACATCTCTCTGATTGGCTGTCCTTCATATCCATCACTTCTTGATTCTACTATAAACCGGTTATGTTCTTGATATGGGTATTCCAAACATGTATTTTGTGATTGTGTGTGTGTGATGGAGTTTTAGGGCGCAATCCCATAAGGGTGCAATGGTGTCAATACACTGGCAGATGTGGACATGTAGAGACATGCGCTAACAGCTAAAGCATGTAAAACTAATATTCACCCCACCACCATGTTCATAACCTCTTTAAGCCTTATATTTACATAATATTGAATAAGCAACTAGGTCAGTCCCAAGGCCACACAAAGTTATGATGAACCGATACACTTTGTGGAACATAATTTACATACTAAATGAAATTGCAGTCACAGTCCAAAATTTACATCAAACAAGTATTCACCCTATTAACTAATGAAATCACAAACGAGTAATAATGTGTTGTGAAAGGCAAAATAAATTATCCCCAATTGATATACAATATATGTCTGCCTAACAATACATCATACGGCCGAATGGAAACATAGCTAAAATGAAAGAATTAAGTACTGCAGAACGGCAGATGGTAGTGGACCAGGTTGCAAAGGGAAAGTAGCAAATGTAATGGGATTCAATGTTAACACTGTTCAAAGCATTATTAATAAATGGGGGCAACAGGAATGGTGCGCAACCTGCAAGGCCGTGGTCAACAGAGAGCCACAACAAGGCAGATTAATGTAGCAATAGTGAAACAGTTGAAGTGCAATCAATTTCTCTCAGCTCTGAAAATTAAAATGAAAGTTGCCAGTGAATATGGAGTGGATGTTTCTGCTCAGACTGTTCGCAACAGACTGAAGGAAAGCAATTTGAGAGGATGCGTGTCCCATAAGAAGCCTTTCATATCAGTAAAAAATGTAAAAGCACAAATGCAGTGGACTCGCGAACATAAAGACTGGTTGGTGGACAAATGGGAGAATGTGATGTGGTCAGATGAGACCAAAATTAACTTATTTGGTTCGGATGGTCTTGTCCATGTTTGGCGATACAAAAATGCAGATCTGAGAAAGGAATGCATAAGGCCGATGGTGAAGCATGGAGGCAGTAACAAATTATGGAGCCAATAACAATTGTGTACTGTCTGTTAATGTTAATTTATGTTAAATACTGAGGTTCATAGATCAGTAAATCACTCTCTGCATGTGCGCCTGTTCAATAAACAGTGCTAGATGTTCACTAGCTCATTTCTCTGTCTGCCCCTGTATTGCGCTGCATGATGCTCAGTGTTCGGACAGAATTTCAATTCAATTCAACTCAGTACCCTACTGTCAGTACCTTTCGGTACCATGTGCAGTAATACCTGACTTTCCAGGCTCCAGCTATGCATGAGAAGGATAATAGACAGCATGCATTTCCAAATTTCACATGCACTTCTCCTTATAGAAAATATTCTTTGCAGTTGAGCAACTAACCTAAGAAATATAAACACGTAACAGAAAACAAATCATAAGCGTGCATCATAATTGAAATTTGTTTTTAGGATATTGTTTGTATCATGGGTCTACACACAGATGAAATAGGTATAGAAGGACTAATTCAATTAGGGGAAAAGTGTTCATTACATTATCTAATCTAAAATGACCTTTTATCTCTTTGTGAAACATCCTTTTAGTGGACCAATTGTGCCAGTGATAAACAACAAGAGAATGGAACACAAACGAGGCTGGAAGACAAGCATGGCGAAGAAACTAAACGGGAGAAGGAACCGGGACGGTCGTGGACGATTTCAAAGGGGAACTGACATCAACATTTGCCCAAGGGCTGTGGAAACCACAAAAACCACAGCAAGAACAGTAGAATTGGGAAGCAAAGCTCAGATCTCTTGACAGCATGCGTGAATGTTAACCAAATTACCAATCTGCTCGGTACTGCTTTTGTGTGATAGCAAAGTTGAGACTTATCTTCAGCACAGATTGGATAGGATGTATCTTGTGAGATTCACAGCCCACCTCTTATAGCTCAACAATTCAATTCATTTCAACTCAGTATCCTACTAGCAGCATGTGATGTGCCATGTGGTAGGGAGGTGTAATCCATCAGTCCAATATTATTTGGTAATTGCCACTTCAATGGGGTGGACACCAACATCATTGTAAAATTGAATTTCGCGCAGCTTAAGGCTATCCTTTGAAAGAATATTCCAACGTTGAATAACATTCAAGAAAAAAGACCAATAACATGGATCCCAATGTGCTCATTCGGATGCAAAATAAAGTTGTGAATTGCATCTGATCACACCACTAAAGCTAGAGATACCTAAATAACTGCCAGCAAAAATCATTCAGAGGACGTGGAAAACCCATGGCGGGGAGCACATGGATGAATTTAAGTGGAAGGTGGGCTTACTTTGTCTCTGATCTGATTCTCCACGTCTGCAGTGTGGACTGCATCACCGTGCAGCCAACAGTGCATTGCTATACTATAAATTGATGCCAGTGTGCAGTAGGCCTTATCGGAATATCCCATAAAGGTTCGAGATTCATTTCACTACAACTGTGTTAAATACACTGCTCCCAGAAATTAATGCGCCATCTTAAAATAGCTAAGATTTGGGATGGCTACTACATTTACATACCACGAAACCGTAACTAATAATACTGGACCTAATCTGCTGTGTATTGTACAATGAGATTTTGAAATTTGCCACATTCTTTAGGATTTATTGCACAAATGCTTTTTTTAGGGTTCTTGATATGGTTATGACAGCTTACTCCATGACCTCTCATTCAGCCTGTGTATTGCTTAGAGAAAGAATTTGGCGTGTGCCTTATTGCTAAACACAATGCCTAAAAAATCTCATAATTTGATGGCAGAGGAATGTGCCCAAGCATTGGTTCTGTAGGAGGAAGGATGGAACCTCCGAAAAATAAGGGTACGGTTTAGTGTCTCCCATATATCAGTCTCCCAAATGATTCAGCAGTATAGGGAGACTGGTAACCATTCCAGAAGACCTGGGCAGGGCAGACATCGTGCAACAACCCATAGAAAGGATCGTTTTCTACGACTTTCAGCCCTGCGGCAACGGTTTGTGGCTGCAAGATCCCTGCAGGCACAGCTTCAAGAAGCTCATGGCATCCGAATTGGCACTGAAACTGTTTGCTAACATCTCAGGGAAGCTGATTTGTTCAGTCGTATTCCTGCACGCGGCCCAGCCCTGACCATGGACCACCACAGAGCTCGCTTGGAATTTGCTGCAAATCATGTCACTTGGTTGGAGGCGGACTGGAACAATGTTTTGTTTACTGACGTGTCACGATATTGCCTGTATGACTGTGATAGACATCCCTGTCTATACAGGCATTCAAATGAACGCTATGCTTTCTGCAATTTGTGACACTCATCGTTGTATGGTAGAGGGTCTGTTATGGTATGGGAAGGCATTTCTGGGAACGCTCGTACAGACTTAGTGGTGCTTCGGGACATTCGCTTAAATGGTGTGCATTTCATCATGGACATTCTCGAGCCACAACTGTCCGAGTTGTGCAACAATATCTGAAAGAGGTTGAAATCCACACAATGGCTTAGCCGGCAAGGAGTCCAGACCTAAATCCCATTGAGCATGTCTGGGACATTCTCCGTAGGGGTCTGAGAGGACATCCTCACCAACCCCTGAATCTGGAGGAT
This sequence comes from Cylindroiulus punctatus, assembly GCA_034695085.1. Classification (NCBI taxonomy): domain Eukaryota; kingdom Metazoa; phylum Arthropoda; class Diplopoda; order Julida; family Julidae; genus Cylindroiulus; species Cylindroiulus punctatus. The sequence continues at coordinate 44 of JAQFYZ010003887.1, read as the reverse complement.
GTGGGACAATGTCTTGTTGAGTTGTGGAACAGCCTGGACCAGAA
>JAQFYZ010003886.1:0-12364 GCA_034695085.1 Cylindroiulus punctatus | reverse complement strand
TACAATGGCATAGCACTCACGATGGCATGCACTCCACTTTTTATTGTAATGTGGTCAGCACTTGTGAAGCATATGATATTACATGTTCCGTACCAGAACACAGTTGAGCTAAATATGGCCCTAACCCCATAGGATGAGGCATCAGTCTTCAGAATTGTATCCTGGCTAGGGTCAAAAGATGTCAAAATAGGTGGGTGCATTAGACAAGTTTTCAAATCTTCAAATTCAAGCTGTGCTTGTTTATCCCATACCCACTTGGACTTGGTGGCTGTCAAACCACGTAAAGATCGAGAACGATCACTGAAACTGGGGATGAATTTGTGATAGTAAGACAAAGCCCCCACAAATCGCTTGACCTCCTTAGCAGAGGCCAAGGAATCCCAATTTATTATTACTTCAACATTAGCAGGGTTAGGACGGATGGTAGTACCATCAACAAAATGTCCAATGTAACAAATGCTACTCTGGAAAAATTTACATTTGTCAATGGACATTTAACAAGTGCGCTGCGGCCAAGCGCTGCAGAACGACACTCAAATGCTCCCTGTGTGACAATTCGTCAATAGAATGCACCAAAAGATCATATTGATATACTTTTAAAAATTACTAGAGGAGATCAGAAAAAAGGTGATACATTGTACGTTGCATAGATTGACTGGCAATTGAAAGGCCAAAAAAGAAGAAGTTAAGCTCGTATTGTGCATCTGGGGTAATGATAGCAGTCTTCTGCTTGTCCTTCGCTCTCAATGGCAATTGTAGATAAGCGGCTCGCAAGTCTATAACAGAAATTACCTTGCTGCCACTCATTTCATCCATAAGGTCTTCAGGTAGAGGCAGCGGAAAGTTGTCTGACTACGACCTCATTCAATCTTTTAAAGTTGCCGCAAAGTCGATGTTGAAGAGCACCTGAGGAGGTTGTTTGCTGTACCAAAACCACTGGACTAGCCCATGGTGATGTAGAATGGGATATAATTCCCTGATCCAGCCATTCTTGACACTGCTTGCGAGTGAGCTCCCTCTTCCACTCAGATGTGGCATATGGATGAGACCACCTAGGAGTTGCATAAGCAGTATCAATTATCACCTCTGGAAGTGCATTACTATCTGCACTCAATGCCAGTGAGTTAGCATACTCCTCAATCAGGGCATCATATAAGCTGCTACGAACATTGCCTCGCCTACGCTAATTGCCTCTCTCGCCATATCTTAAGTTATTGCTGTCACGCCTGGAACCATTTCTGTAACCGGTGTCAAATCGTCGGTAACAATTCACCGCCCAATGACCGGAATAGCCACATATCTGACACTGTACCAAAGGACTGTCACTCTGCCCAGTGTAATCAAACGACTTGCCAGCATTAGACCGAGTGGCTGCTGACACTGTAGCAGTAGCAGTCAACTCGAGCTCTTTTCGAATGTCCTTCTTATGCTGCTCTAACTTAATATCAAATAAACTTTCCAATTGGCCCAGGGTAAAAGGGGGAGCAGTGGTAGACCCCTCAAGCTTAATCCTCATCTCCTCATCTTTGACTAATAAATAGTCCATAAGGTAGTCCAGATCAAAGTCATTCCTATATCGAAAAGATCCTGTCTAAGATTCAGGTAAATCCCTTAAAATGAGATTAACTTTTTTTTGATTGTATATTAATAGGTCAAAATTTTTGCACAGTCTCAATTTATCGAAGTAGTAAGTTCTAAGGGATTCATTTTCAGGCCTATACTTTCGATTGAAAAGATCCGACTCTGGCACGTGTTTATTTTTATAAGGTGCAAAAGCTCTCCTAATTCTGACTCTTATGTCCTGCCAATTGCGCAGACCAGCCACAGTGTCGTGCCAAAGCAAGGCCTCCCCTTGTAGGAAAGTATCGAAATAAGTGACCATGTCATCTGATGACCATGCGGCTTTTGCAGCTAATGCCTCATATTGCCTAAGGAAGTCATCAACACTTCCTTCACCTGAGAATTGTAAAGGCAGGTCCAACTTTGGGACATACTTCATGGGCATTTTGACCTGCTGCAGCAGTGGATCATCCTTCACCTGTACCCCAGGAATGGCTCCAGTCATGCCGGATGCAGCGAAAGTCGAAGGTTCCACACTCATAATGGCAACAAGTGCAAGGCAAACAATGTCAACAGGGTGCAAAATCATGGAAGCACAAAGCAAGAAAATTTAAAGTGGCCCCAACACTTAGCGCCAGATCATCGCCAACAAAAATCCATATTAGCATTCAAGCCTCAATGCACAAAATACACCCCCAAAATTTAACTTCACCAATGCCAGAAATGTCAACTAAAAACGGTTAAGTCCCATTCCACGATGTTTTCTTTAGCCAAGACCAATCCTGGAAGCGACGTTCCTCTCAGCAAATACAAGTCCCGGGTTTCGGCACCATTATGTGACCCAGAAATCACACATCACAGTTGAACACTTCGCAGCACTAACTGGGCTTAAGGCCCCTACAACAATAGACATCAAAAGCAAATAAAAGTTAAACGTTTATTCATTCAGGCAGTCTGACGCACGACCAGCATGTGTCAGGCTGCAGCCGGCGAACAGGTGAGTGCAAGTCAAAAATGATGAGGGGAAGAACCCCCTTAAATACAAACTATGGAATTCGCCCAGAATTCCTAAACAACAATTAACAGTTGTAATGCAGCATACATGAAGTGTCAAAGGTTAGGAAATCGAAATATTGGTCAAACAATTAATGAACACAATAAAGGACCAAGTTGCATAATCATCAATATTGATGAGTATGCAAATTGGCATGGTGCAAATTTATAAAAGGAATGCCAAAAAGCAATCTGACCCTGAGGGCGAAGGTCACAAAATCAACTCCAACTTGAAATTGAAATGCGAGCACTGTCCCCACACAGATAATCGCTCTAACAATCTCATGCGGCATATCAAGACAATGCACTGTCCCAGTGCTAAAATACTGGAGTGCTGCGAAACGCGTTTCGTAACATTGCACGAATTTTGTAACCACACCAAAGAGTTTCACGCTGTAGGCTATAGCTGCCCTGTGTGCAAACAAAACTTTCTGAAAAGGGTCCTGTTGTCCCGGCAGTCCTCCGTCCACACCAAAGTGAGAAACTTCCACTGTCCTCACTGCGAATACAAGTCAAACACGACGAGCAATTTGAATCGACACATAAAATCATGCGTGATGAAAAGAAAGCACACGATATTAGGCATTCGGAAAAATGCAAATACCCTGCCACTAAAGAAACGTGCGTTTGTCATCCAGGAGCACCAGTGCTTAAAGCCGAATGCGAAAACGCTGTCTGCCAAGCCAAGAAAACAAAAGGTCACTGAAACCTCACCAAGCTCCAGCACGACTCCATCGAAGCAATCCTCGACCCCACCAACTTCCACATCAGCTCCACCAAGTATAGCAATAAACCCAACATTCACTTCCACCCCGCAAACATCCACTCAGCAACCAAAATCCTCTCCGACCCTGCCAATATCGTCCTCAACCTCATTAAAATCTTCTCCCACCAAAATCTTGTCCGACCCCAAAAAAAATCTTTTCCGACCTCAAAAACATCATGTCCAACAACGAAAAAATCTTATCCGACTCCAAAATAACCTCGTCCGAAACCCAAAAAATCCTATCCAAATTAAAAAAAAAAATCGTATCCAACTCGGAAAAAAGCAGGTCCAATCGAAATCTTCTCCGATCCCAACAAATCTTCTCCGCCCCACGAAATTCATTCTATGCGTAACAAATGTATGAATGCTGGCTATAGACTACTGTATGCCAGACGATGTCAGTTGCAGCATTGGGGGTACAATGAAATGCTATTTTGCAAGTGCAGGAATATGGTTTTGAAAAGGTGCTAAGCAATGCAGGAATTGAAAAGTCAGTTATTCAGTGTCGTAAAATTTTTACTGCATTCAATATAACATGTATTGCTATTTTAGCCTTTGCATATATGCATATGGCCTATGGCATATAGCAAGGCCCACCACCAGGCAAACATGATACTGAAATGTTTTCATAGTAAAGGCCGTTCCAGTCTATGGCAGGCCTTCACCGTATTTGTGAGACCGACACTGGAGTATGCCAGCGATGTCTGGAGCCCACACACAAAATCTGATATTCAGAAAATAGAAGCAGTGCAGCGTCGATACACTAATAGATTACAGGGAATGCATGGGCTATCATACCAGCATAGGCTGGCCAAACTTGACGCCATAAGTCTCCTACAAAGCCGGGCAAAAAATTCGACATGAGAACATGCTTCAGGTTGCTCAACGAACTGGTCCACGAGGGCCCCACTCCCTTAGTGACAGCCACAAAAACCATGGGATCACATAGGAGCCATGACAAAATACTTGCCTGGAAAACTAAATTAAATTTAAAAATGGCAGGATAACTTTAAGACGGCGATTTATTGTCCGTGACATAGATTGTACACCAAATTATGTCCTATGCTGCATGTTAGGTTGTACATTTCAATTTTATTGATCAACTTCATTTGATATCATATGTTTATTCTTCTACATATTCTTTATTGCAAATTTTTATCCATTTTATGTTTATTTCTTTTATACTGGTATTTATTTTTGTCAATCTCTATCTAGATCTATCTGTGTGAGAAGTGCCTTAGCTTCAGCACGGACAGCAGGTTCAACTATACCAGGCACCTACACATCCACAAAGAAAGCAAAACAGAACTGAAGTGCTGCAACGAGACTTTCCAAACGAAGCATGACTATCAGTAGCATGTGAGACTTTGTGACGCTCTTGGAGGTTTCAACTGTCTCACGTGCGGCCAAAACTACAAGAATAAGGGTCAACTGATGCGGCACATGACGGCAAAAAATTTTTTGTGTGCTAAGTGCCAGGATGTGCACACAAATACAACCTAAAGGACAATTATAAACGGCATGTTAGAACCGTGCACCAAAAAAACCGTCAGCCCTATTGGTGCTATTCCCAAGACCACAGTGGCGGCGCCAGAAGTCAAGTTCGTATCAACGAGCCTGATGTCAACACCAACAGCAGTGGCCAAAGCAACCAGGTTATCAACAAGGAAATCGTGATGGACTGCAGTTTAAATCAAGGGTGGCCAAGTTTATTGCAGCATCAGAAACCGCACTTATGTCTCCGCAAATGGACCCACACTAGGCACTCTGCGAAAGTTACACATGTGCAAAAGACAATGCCACAACTTGCGACTGATAGCATTTGGGATTTAGGGGTTTAATCAAGAGGTCGGGGGGCTTCCAAATTATATTCCAAATTTGGATGACGGACGTGACAGAGACGTCCATCTCTGTCACGCGTTCAAGAAGGTGCTGTTTTTGTTTTTACCTTTTGGACTTCCCCCCCTTTTCCCTGGCCGACCACGTGCACCCGGAACACGTGGTGCTACAGGTCAGCTGACAGGTAGTCAGCTGACCTTTTTACTTTTTGTTAACCCCGGCGCCATCTTGGATTTCTCACTTGCGATGTCACTGTCATGCCGTCAAGATGTGCGCCGGGGACTGCTCTGATAATAAAGTTAAGTTTACACAGCCAACCACGGCTCCTTGATGCTCAAATTCATCAGTACCAACATGCCGATGTTTAAGGACGTTTAGTAACTATTATTTCAACACCTTATCGGCATTTTGAGCCATTTTCAGACCCCATTCTCAGCCACATTGACGTGTACTGTCAATGCCGCTAATTCACAAGTTATAGACGTATTTACAGCCGCGCCGACCGTGGTCTACTATCTATACCAAACCTAACCTAAAACTATCCCTAACAGGCTGAGTCAGGCTCCGTAGAGAACGCAGCCGCCATTGCTGGCTTAATCTAAAGAGTGCTACTACCCATGCTACTAGTAGGGTACTGAGTTGAATTGAGTTGAGTTGAAGAGATTTTAACTGCCAGCCATCGAGCACCAGCACAGCCTGCAAGTCACCAGCAGCTGACATTCAGCAGCCCGGAGGGTAACTCTTTAGATTAAGCCAGCTATGGCGGCCACGCTTATTTTCTACGGAGCCTGTTACGGATACTTTCAGATTAGATTAAGTTAGGTTGGTCAGGTTAGGTTAGGTTAGGTTAGGTCAAAAGGGTGTCCAGGTTGCCAGTTCTGACCTAACGTGACCAAACCTAACCTAAGAGTATCCGTAACAGGCTCCGTAGAAAAAAAGCGTGGCCGACATTGTTGGCTTATTCCGAAGAGTTACCCTGATTTCAACTGCCAGCCATCGAGCACCCGCACATCCTGCAAGTCACCAGCAGCTGACATTCAGCAGCCCGGAGGGTAACTCTTTAGATTAAGCCAGCAATGGCGGCCACGCTTGTTTTCTACGGAGCCTGTTACGGATAGTTTTAGGTTAGGTTAGGTTAGGTCAGAACTGGCCCCCTGGAAACCCATTCGACCAAACCAAACCTAACCTAACCTAATCTAACCTAAAACTATCCCAGAACTGGCCCCCTGGACACCCTTTTGACCTAACCTAACCTAACCTGACCAAACCTAACCTAACCTAATCCAAAACTATCTGTAACAGGCTGAGTCAGGCTCCGTAGAGAACAAGCGGGGCCGCCATTGCTGGCTTAATCTAAAGAGTTACCCATGCTACTAGTAGGGTACTGAGTTGAATTGGGTAACTCTTTGGAATAAGCCAACAATGGCGGCCACGCTTTTTTTTCTACGGAGCCTGTTATGGATACTTTTAGATTAGGTTAGTCAGGTTAGGTCAAAAGGGTGTCCAGGGGGCCAGTTGTGATCTGCTAACTCTTCGGAATAAGCCGACAATGGCAATCAAGCTTTCTTCTACGGAGTTTGTTACGGATACTTTTAGATTAGGTTAGGTTAGGTCAAAAGGGTGTCCAGGGATCCAGTTCTGACCTGACCTAACCTAACCTAATCTAAAAGTATCCGTAACAGGCTCCGTAGAAAAAAAGCTTAGCCGCCATTGCTGGCTTAATCTAAAGAGTTACTCATGCTGCTAGTAGGCCACTGATTTGAACCGAGTTGAATTGAACAAATTTCAACTGCCAGCCATCGAGCACCAGCACAGCCTGCAAGTCACCAGCAGCTGACATTCACTCTATTCAGCAGCCAGGCGTAGCAGGACGCCGATGACTCACACTGATAAACCCGATTGGGCAACACTAACTTTTCTCTATACCCGCCCATGGTCTAATGTCCATGAGTTGTCCACAGCCCTGGACAGCTCCAGAGTTGCCCATGTAGTAGGTCATCTAGGTCTTTGCTCCAGGCCCCTGAAACGGCAATGTGGGTCAGCGGGTCGGGGTCAAAGGTCGGCATACTAACCAGCTGGAACTCCCTGCGTCTGTCGTAGGCCGTGCCTAGGGCGGCGTCCTCCCACAGGCGCCTGACCACGGGCACATAGCCCAAGAAGACCTTGGTGTCCAACCCCATGCTGTTGTCGAACCTGAGCACGAAGTCGGCGTCGGCCTGGCGCCGCGGGTCGGCCCAGGGGATGCCGAGCTTGCGGCGCGCGTCCACCAGCACCTTGGCGCCCTTGACCACGTTGGTGTAGATGATCTCCCGGAACTCGCTCTTGGTCGACTCCAGGAAGTCGTAGCCGTGGATGATGCGCATCTGCTTCAGGAAGGTGCTCTTGCCGCTCTCGCCAGCGCCCAGCAGCAGCAGCCGCACCTCGCGCTTGTCCTTCTCCAGGCGGCGGTCGATGCGACGGCTGTCCGCGCGGCGACGGCGCGACTCCGGGTCGCCCAGGCACGGCCACAGGCAGCGGCAGCCACTGGGCCAGCAACGGCTCGACGGCGACGCCATCTTGCTGCCATGGACGTTGGGCATCTTCTTCCTCCTGGAAGCGGGGAAGGAACGCACGCGCGGGGCAGCCGAGCCAGACTGCGCGGACAGGGGACGGACAACCAGGAACGGACGGAGAAGTACCTAGCGGGAAGGGAAAGTCGTCATGCAATGGCAGCGCTGCGCGGAGGGGACGAGGCCATTGGACGGACGAAGAGAACGGGGGCACGCGCGGCGCGCCGTTGGACAAGAAAGGGGCGGTGGACTGAGAAGGCGGGGCTGGGAAAACGAGAGGGAGATTTGAACGACCATAATAATGGTTTGGAGGGGGAATTTGAATAAATTAAATGTTTTAAAAAAGGATTTTGTGGTGAATTTGTGTAAATAAAATGTCAGAAATTATGATTTTGAGGGGAATTGAATAAATTACATTTTTAAAAATTACAATTTGTACGGGGAATTTCAATAAATAATTAAAAAATGACGATTTTGAGGTGAATTCGAATAAATTTAATTTAAAAAAATACGATTTTGTGGTGGAGTTGTGTAAAGGAATTTGAAAATGACGATTTTGTGGTGGATTTGGATAAATTAAGTATTTAAAAAAGGATTTTGTGGTGGGTTTGTGTAAAGGGAATTGAAAATGACGATTTATACGGGATTTGAATAAATTAAATGTTTACAAAAACGATTTTGTGGTGGATTTGAATAAGTGAAATTGAAAATGATGATTTTGAGGGGATTTGTGTAAAGAAAATGGTGAAAATGATTTTGTGGTGCATTTGTGTAAATTACATTATAAAGGACGAATTTGAGGGGGATTTGAATAAATTAAATGTTTACAAAATCGATTTTGTGGTGGATTTGAATAAGTGAAATTGAAAATGATGATTTTGAGGGGATTTGTGTAAAGAAAATGGTGAAAATGATTTTGTGGTGCATTTGTGTAAATTACATTATAAAGGACGAATTTGAGGGGGATTTGAATAAATTAAATGTTTACAAAATCGATTTTGTGGTGGATTTGTGTAAATTAAATGTTTACAAAATCGATTTTGTGGTGGATTTGAATAAGTGAAATTGAAATTGATGATTTTGAGGGGATTTCTGTAAAGAAAATGGTGAAAATGATTTTGTGGTGAATTTGTGTAAATTACATTATAAAGGACGAATTTGAGGGGGATTTGAATAAATTAAAAATGACGAATTTGAGGGGGATTTGAATAAATTAAATGTTTACAAAATCGATTTTGTGGTGGATTTGTGTAAATTAAATGTTTACAAAATCGATTTTGTGGTGGATTTGACTAAGTGAAATAAAAGTGACTATTTCGTGGTGGATTTGTGTAAATTAAATGTTTACCAAATTGATTTTGTGGTGGATATGTGTCAATTTAATGTTTAAAAAATCGATTTTGTGGTGCATTTGAATAAGTGAAATTGAAAATGACGATTTATACTGGATTTGAATTAATTAAATGTTATAAACAAAGGATTTTGTAGTGGATTTGTAAAAATGAAATTAAAAATGACGAGTTTCAGGGGGATTTCAATAAATAAAATGTTTTAAAAAGGATTTTGTGATGGATTTGTGTAAATGAAATTTAAAAACACGATTTTGAGGGGAATTTCAATAAATTTCATTTTTAAAACTGACGACTGAAACTGAGTAAATGTTAAAAAACAAGATCTTGTGGTGGATTTGTGTAAATTTAATGTTTAACAAAACGATTTTGCGGCGGATTTGGGTAATGAAATTAAAAATCACGATTTTGATGGGAATTTGAATAAAGTAAATGTTTAAAAAAGGATTTTGTGGTGGAGTTGTGTAAATGAAATTAAAAATGACTATTTTGAGGAGGAATTAAGCGAAATTATAAATGACGATTTTGAGGGAGAATTTGAATAAATAAAATTTTAAAAATAACAAGCTTGACATTACGCACGAAAATAGGATAGATATAGCAGCATCCTTGCAAGAAGCAAAGACACGTGCACTGGTAAGACAAAATTAACATCCGCGAAACTAGCTTTTTGAAAATGTTTGAAAACAGCAAACATTCAACCGGTTAAAGTTCGTGGTACAACTTGGCTGGGTGTGTCAGCTTGCTTCATTCAGCCTTTCTATTTTGACCCTTCCCCACTGCATCCAATTAATTCTGCCAACTTATCCCACCCCATCTGAATCACTGGTTTCAGTAGCTGTAATATCCCTCTTGCTTTTGACTTTCACCTCCGACCTCTTTAAGTTCCGTCCTCATTCACAAGTCACGTAATGGGAACTCCACCATTTAGTCAAATCTGTAAAATCATCAAAATCCAATTTGATTTCAGTGTCATTGCAGTTCCAGATTTGGTTGACATATTAATATTGCATTTGTTTGTTTTCCTTAGCTACGGTGTTAACGAAATAAAGCTTCATTTATAAATAAAATCACAGAATATCTTACACACACAGAACATCTTAATAACAGTAATTTTTACAGAAAAAATTAATGTAAGAAAAATAGTGTTTGGAAAATAAGATGCCATAATGTAAATAAGATTGAAACTAAGCAAACACGGTCCACAATCCGCAGATAAGCACGACGAATAAAATCACAGAATGAAATTTTAATAAAAGTCATTTTTACAGAAAAAATTAATGTAAGAAAAATTGTGTTTGGAAAATAAGATACCATTAAAAAGAAATAATATAAATAACACGGTCCACAATCTGCAGATAAGCACGACGAAGGTAGCCAGAACAATAAAACCAGGTAAATAGGATAACAAAGAGAGCAACATTTTATACTGATAAGAAAAATACACAAATAAATAAGGAGGATAAAAAGCACAAGAAAAAAATACTTGTTTTGAAATCCCTTTCGTTGGCGCCACCCGTCGGTGAACCTGGATCCTGCAAGATAAAAGATCACGATATAACTATATCAAAGATATAACTAACAATAGTGAGGTCAATAACAGCAAAAAGTGTGTTTAAACTTGAGTTAAAGTTTGTTTATGAAGCAAATATTGATAAGGCAGCATAGGCCTGCACAAGCACACATCGCATCAACCTATAAAAGGAAGATAAATACCATATAACTCGTAAGTAAATACAGAATTCAAACAAAAAGAAAAGCCCGGCAAATATACGGCTATAAAACAATAAATCAAACCCCAAACACATTGATATTGAGGTCATAAATCCGATCATACCTTATCAATAATGATTACGATTTCAAAATGGCGCCCACAAATCCGCGTTCCATTTCCAACATGGCGGCCACGAGGCAACTCCCGCCGGCAGCGCCGCCACCCGTCGAGTGCCTCGTCCGCCATGGGAGTGTCGCTTTCCGCGGCCGGAGCCCCTCGAGTACCACACCGTGCGCCCTCCGCCCACGCAGCAGTCGAGCCCCAGGCCGTACGCGAGTGACGCCGAGGTGTCGACCACCGAAATTTCGTCAGTGGCCTTCTTTTCTCCAACCGAATCCGTCCCTGGCAGTTACCCATCGCGGGAACCGGATGGAACCGCAAGGAGCGGATGGAACGCCCGCACGTGAAAAACTGGAATAATAATTGGAACGTTCCACAGAGACCGAAGAGCAGCTGAGATTTGGGGCGGAAAATCGAGCTGGAAATGCGGCAGTTACGAGCCGGGGTTCGCTCCCCGCACGGCGCAGCATTAACCGGGTAAGTTCCGTTTGAAAAACTGTGAAAAATCCCCAAGAAAATTTCATTTTCGGTCATTTTTGCCCGATTTTACAATCAGGCCAGAATGGAACGAAAAACGCACGTTCTAGAACGCGCTGGAAAATGCGTGTAAATTGTGCGTGTGGTTTGGTGGAAAAAATGTCAATTAAAATTGAAAAATATTATATGAGCGTCGTCGGGGAATGACAGGGATGACCAGGGCGGCCTCGGTGATGCGAGCGATGGCCAAGATCGGGGTCAGAAGATGCCCAGAATCTTCGTCGTTGCCATGGCAACGGCGTGCGGGGGTCGTCCATAAACGACGAGCTTCAGGTGGGTGCATCCATATGGAAAATAATTTGCGTATAATATATCAAACATATATATTACAAAACATGTTATATTTATAATATATGACAAATATGTCGTACAAGTATATAACGTGGCGATGCATATTCAGAATATATTTAGTGAATATGCATTTTATATATTATTATATATGTGGGAAATATGTACTATACTTGAACAATTACAGTTAGAAATTGTGAAAATAATAAAAGCAAATAATGATTTCATGAAATAAACTTTAATATTAAAATAGTAAAACGTACAAAATGCAATAATTTGATTACGTGACTATCACATTTACAATGTCATCATGTATGCATGATTTACAACCAACTTGTTTCATAAGTGTTAGTTCAGTCGATGATGTCAGCTTATTTTCCATTAATGAAGGAATATAGTTTATGTATATTTTATAGATAGTTGCAGAACATTTACCATATATTTCAGCTATTTATTATATATATATTACATATATAACTAAATGTATTCAGGTATTTATTCTATATATATATTATATTATTCATATATGGAATTGGGCCAATTTTGGTATATGTTTCATATATAAATAATATACTTAAAAAAATATATT